>CM052143.1:14999335-15019416 GCA_028454255.1 Halictus ligatus
TAGGATAAGCGACCCAATTACTGTGCCTATATTAATTATACTTATATGTAATTATATTATATATATACTTATATATTTCTTTTTTAGTATTCTTTGTGTTTTAAACATAATTATAATTAACATAGGCACAGTAATTGATACCCCTACTGTAATTTTGTGTAATGTGATATTAGCTTTATGGTTCCTTCTATAATATCATTAAATGTTTTCCAATTTTTATTATTTCTAATCTTATTTTATATGTTTCATCCTTCTCTTACACTCCAGACTGATGAATTTTTTGTAAAAAATTCCTAAGTTTGTTTTTAGTATACACCAATATTTTCTGAAATGAAATTTTTGATGCCAATATTAACGTTATTTTCTATAGCTTTTAAACTAATTTTTAAAACGAAGTTTCTAGTTGACCATTTTCTAAATTTTCGACGAAATACACAGCTACATATTTGGTTGTTGCATATGAAATGTTCGAAATTTTATAAAGCGTTCCGACTAAAAAATACTATTTCAAGCTTCGAGTTTTTATGATCGTTATCTTCAGTTTTTACTATGACATCTAATTTTATTTTTATATCAATTTTATTTCAACGTCAACCAATGTGGTTGTCGTGCATTCTTTTTGTATATGAGTTAGACGGCAACACATTGGCGTTTTGACAAAATGTGGTAATTAATCATTATACTATTCAATGATGCTAAAACGCTTAAAAATTACAATCTTATAACTGAAGATTGTGAACGATCAAAAAACTCAATTTTTACCGTAATATAGTCAAGACTCTTACATAATTTACAAATATGATACAAGAAAAATAGCAATAGTTTAAATATTTTAAATTTAAATATCATAACAAAGCAATAGAACATTGATTAATATTCTGAACAATGAAGATGATAATGTAGAAGTGTTCTAAATTCTTGGGAACGATTTAACTAATCCTTAAAGTTAAATCCTTTAACTTATCCTGCTCATTCTGTACAGTATGAACAAAAAAAACTATTTTAATATTTTCTTTATATATTACAAGCTTTATCATTACATTTATTTTGATCATTAATGGAAATATTTTCCACATTAAAAATATGAATAATTATAATGTATAGACACCTGACATATAGACAAGTATAGACGCCCGAGGTAGTAAATATTATTACTAGATATCTAAAACATATTCACTAATATTTCGCAAATAACGGAATACGATGTTCGAAACGGAGGTGAAACCGCTTTAATTTCGAAACTTCAAGTACGACCTAGATTCCCGTTGTCCAATTGAGTTCGTTACAAAATTAACGCCTTATTGTACAAGTGCGTGTTTTAATCATGTTTTTTTTTGTGACGATTTGACATTGTATTCTTAGGCGCGATTTTGTAAAAAAAATCTTACACAACGCAAAATCTGTATCATTTAATTATGCGAGCATCTATCACATTTTTGATGATTTAAATATTATTTCGTAATTTGATGCATTCACTTTTTTCACTAAAAAATTTCAACACTTACAAGTTTATTTCTTGTATGTTTTCCAACGACTCTTCGTAAAATAATTTTGCAGCATTTCAAAAACAACGTATGTTGCCATAAGTGATTTAGTACTTTTCTGTGGAGACTAACGAGTAGTGCATTAAAAAATATACAATTCGAATTAAGAAAACATAGTTGACCTACACAATACAGTGCAATTCTTTTTGTCCCGGAGAGTATGTGTGATTACAAGATCCAAAGTGTTAGCATTATCTTTCTCTTAACAACAGATACAAACTGCGCAGTTACATATACATTTTACATCACGAAATGAAAAGGCGAGATATGTATGTATATTGAAAAGAAAAAAAATGTTCAGTTTGAAAGAGAATTACGTGTATACCCTGCTCACCCATTTTGAACCAAACGTACGAATAAATTAGACGAAAAAGTGTGGAAACCATATCGAGACGTTCATCTCACTTCGTAGTATAAATTCTTTAGAGATTACGGAAGCACGCAGTGTGCAATATAATTAGAAATCAACCGGAAGCACTGATCACCATGTAATGATGTAATAACCAAGTAGAGCTATATCTGGAAAACAAAAAGCATTCGCCGATATGTCTTCCCTCGAAACCTTTATTCCCGGTCATAAAACCATAGATCATCCTATAACATTTTTACAGCCCTTTTAAACTAAAATACACAGTGCAGCTTATCTGGCCGATTTTCAGGTAGGATATTATCCGTTAATCATACGCTACATTCGTTGCACGATTTAATCTATGGATTGCTTCTGTTCCTTCGTTAAACTCCAGTAACTTCTAATTGCAAATAATGTGTGCATAGTGAATTATTCATTGATTACCATCAACTAAATACTTTCGGAAGCGAGTCAACGCAAATCATGGAGTTTGCAACAGTTCAGAAGTTATCGCTATTTTAATTATTTTCTTATTCGTTTTTTCATACTAAGGAAAAAGACATTTGAATGATAAACGAATGATAAGTACTCGTTCTAATCCATCCGAAGAATCCCAAGAATTGTTCATTTTGTCAGACAAACGCGTGCAACTAATTACACGAATGCCCGCCGATTTAAACGTAGAGGAATTTGTAATGTTCAGATATTCGATAAGGCATAGTCTCGCGTGTACCCTGCAATTACGATTGTACGAGATGCTTTCAAATAGCCAGAAATAAGTTTCGCGATTGTATGCCAAGTTTTTGCTAATCAGGGTTGAACTTCCCTATAACGATAAAAAGCTTGGGTCGCAGACTTTTGTGCAGAGCATGAAATAGAGTAAGATCGGAATATCTTTAAATTCCACGGACATTTAATTAAAATAATCAACAAAATGTGAACAATTTTTCTTAAATACAAGTTCTGAAATACCAATTTCCGCGTTCAGTTATTTCTTTCAAAGTGCTACTACACAAAATTTAATTTGCAATAGGCTATTTTCGATAGTTTATCCAAAGAAAATACTTTGTGGCAATTTTCAACCGTACAGCCGTACAACCTTACAGATTTTCAATCGACATGAGTGGTAGTAACGGGGTGACAAAGAAAATCAGACTTTTCCGTAATTTCTCTTATCCTCTTGAATTGAAAATTCTGAAAAGAATCAGACATATTGTAGATATTAAAGTGCACATTTATGAACTTTTTCAGAATTTTTAGCTCCGAAACCGAATTTAAAAAAATATAAAAAATTTTTAAATGCCGCATTTTTGTAAAGATTATGAGATACTAAGTTTATATTTTTACAGATTTATCATCTCGTTATGGTTGTTAACATAATTTTTTCAGATTTTTCAAAGTGGGAGCATATAGTAACCATGTTCATATGACTCATATAATTAATTTCTTAGATGGATATTACATATATCAAATTCCAAATAATATGCTTGTATTTCCATGTTAGAGTTCTTACCCCTCAGCTGCATTAGTGTCAGATTATATTAGGCAGGTCAGACGCTAAGAGTGTATAAACGCTAGATACAAAAACAGGGTAACCACATTCTGCCGACACACTTTTATACACCCTCAGCGTCTGACCTGTCTAGTATAACCTGACTCTTAGCCTTCGTCGCTGTCATCATTGATTACTGAGTGTATTTCTTTAGTAGAAAAAGGTTTAAAAAGAATTTCTGTCGGCCTTACAATTTGTGAAAGATATCGAGCATGCGATAACTAATAAATTATTTATCGCAGTTATATGGGACCAACACCCAAGGCGATTACCATTTGCACCGTCACAGTTAAGGCCCGTACAGACCTGAACATTTCGAAACTCAAAATCAACATTAATTTCGGCGAACCGAACGACGCCATTTTGCGTTTCGGTCGCTGTTCGGCGCAATGTTTGTCGAAATGTTCAGGTCTGTATGAGCCTTAATAACGTTTAGTTCCAGCACAACCTATTGCATCAGATGTATATTCTATGATTTTTTGTTAACTATGTGATCCCACCTTGAAAAATCTTAATAAAATTATACCTTCATAACCATAACGAGATGCTAAATCTGTAAAAACATAAATTTCGTATCCCATAACTTCTACTAGAAATCGGTATTTCAAAAGTTTTTATTTTTTAAAATTAGGTTTTGAAGCTAACAATTCTGAAAAAATTCATAGATATGCATTCTAATAGCTAAAATATGCCTGATTTTGTTCAGAATTTTCAATTCAAAAGGATAAGAGAAATTACGAAAAAACCTGATTTTCTTTTTCACCCCGTTACTACGCCCCATGTCGACATATAGGGTTGAAAATTGATACAAAGTATTTTTTTTATGAACTAGCGAATGGCCTATATTAACTCAATTAGTCTTGAGGGCACTTTTGACTTCCTAGTCCGGCTACACTATGTGTTTTCATTGCACATAGACACTAGAATAAATTCGTCTATTTTTAAATAAAAATTGCGACCTAGTGAGCATCATGCACGCATGTAAAGTGTCTTATGTAAAATTAAATTTTCTTAAAGTACTGTATAAAAACAAAAATATATTCATGTTTTTTAATTTTGTACTAATTTCATATTCGTTATCATGCACTCTACAATAAAATCATTATTGTTCAAACTTATTGTTTCATCGAACAACATTACTTTCGTATAAAAGAAGATTGTTTCATTTGAACAATTTTATAAATATTAATATTGAATACAAATTTTAAGAATTTACTTGGAATTCTGTAAATATTTGCAAAGCTTTCTTGGCTGACATCTAAAGGATTCTTTTTAATATTAACTTGTTATTGCTAAATACATAATAGTCTAGGATTCATAGAAAATTAAATTGCAAATTCATAAAAAACGGATACGATTCACATATGTATTTGTCTACTGTATTTGGACAACATTATTTGGATAATCGAATTCTCCGTTAATTGTTCAGTCCATTGATCACTGTTTTGTGTTATCTTTCACGATTTTCTTACATAATATGCTGTCTTTTGTTTACCCGATGATAACGCGATTTCAATGGAGGAATGGAACTTTTGGAATTACTTACCCCAGATACAACATATCTCATAATCCGATCTTATTACCTCTCATTGACGTTCTAATGTGATGATTAACGTTATGCTTGTACAAAAATTAACAACAAAGGGTCGTAAATATGAAACGGGTTATTCGTCACAAAAACAGAGAATGTGTTCTTGAAATAAACAAAATCTATTATAATAATATGTGGGGAAAAACAGGTAGCATCGAACATTTTAATATCTTTTGCTCTTTTACTAGAATAGAAAACAAATGATAGACGATAGCACAGCTGTTTAGACACAAAAATAGCTGTGCAGGTCAAGGTGGGAAAAAAATACGTGTAATCAACAATGTTCAGGCATCAATACTTCATGTTTGTACTATTTCTGTGATGTTTGTGCAGTAAAAAACTGAATAAAAGGGCAAAGAAAATTATGTCCAGGACTGCATACTTATTTTTGAGTGGGTAAAAACAGCGGCTAGAGTGTATTATTATGTTTTTTGATAACATTATTTTGAAAACAGTTTTGTTTTTATGAGTGAGTTAGTTTTTGGTATTTGTATTCTGAAAAAAAGATTTCATAATAATTAATGCATTGTATATTTTTCGCGTTTCATTTAACTGTTCGGGGCTATCTACCTTTTTTCTAATTAACACTAGGTTTACGGGACCCATTCAAATGACCGTTCTAAGATTTTCAATTTACGATTATTGAGAATGTAAAGATGCATGAATGAGGGATTATTTTTTGACTATACATATATAAAGAACGGCTAAATTGTTATTTTTATAAAGTAATGTAAAATAGTAATTTCGAGTGTCCCGTAAAAGTAGTGTTGAAGAAGCTGAATTTCTTTGAATAAGTAAGCAGCGTCGAGTGATCATCGTGCGGATAATACATAAATATATGAGATAATGAAAGAAAAAGAGTAGTTACCCGTAATTGTGCGCTACCAGGACGCACTTCTGCCCGGGCTTGAAAGCGTAGTGACACAAGACCGTGTCAAGATCCTTGAGGAGCTTGTTGAAGTGATAATCTCTGGACCGACTAGGTGCCGAACTCATACCGTGTCCCAGCATATCCGGCGCGATGCAAGGATATCCCAGAGTGGAAAAATATCGAAGCTGATGTTCGAAGATTTCGGCAGACGACCCAAATCCATGAATGAATACGATAATCGGCTTCCGATTTCTCCTGAAGGTGACCAAATCGCAGGGATTCTGTTCGTAGCTGGCCGAGGACGTTTCCTCGATGTCCGGCCACATCCTTTTGCAATCTTCGAGTTCGATGGAAGCCTCTTTCTTCACCTGGAGTGCCCGCACTTTTTCATTCACGTTACTCTTTTCCACAGACACGTTGGACTCGGTCGGATTCACGCACAACTTTCCCCAAAGCTTCGACATTGCGTTACCTTTCTTGTGCCTCAAGGACGGCTCGTTGCCGTTGTCCTTGAATTCCAACCGCAGATTCTCGAAACTGGGCTCGTTAACAATTTCCTCTAGCTCCTTGAGATCCACCGCTGCCTCTCTACCCTCAAGATTATCCGTCGAGATATCGATTCCCCCAGCGGTTTGAACGCTCGGATCCTGCGGCTCGCCGCTTTCCGCATCATTCTTCCCGGTGACCTCCGATCTCTCTGCGCCACCATCGTTGCTCAGCTGCTTGCCACTTCTCGGAATCACCTCCTCATCCGTTCTCTTTGTCGGCTGGCCCTGAGGATCGTTGTCCTGGCCACCTGTGCTGCACAAGTCCTCCCAACTGTTCCTCAGAGGCAACGATCTGCCGAGTTTCTCATCGATGATTTTCAGCAAAGATTGTTCCAGACTAGGCTCCTGATCCGGCTGGAACTCGATCGTTTCGACGCTGTTTATCCCCGAATCGATGCAATCCAATTGTTCTAAAGTGACTTCCCTGTCGGCTGATCGACGCAAATAGAAATCCAAGGAATCCGGATCGATCGAAGAACCGATGAACCCGCGATTAACATACCCCTTCCCGTTACTTAATATTTCGTTGTTACATTCAGATTCCTTCTGCGATTTGCCAATCCTGTCTGAGTGGAAGGAAAAGCTTATATCGTTGAACGATTTTTCGTTACCGATATACCTTTCGCTCGCAGATTTCCTTTCATCGGAGGCCTCTTTATTTTCGTCTGATCGCGGCGTGGAATCTTTCTTTTTCAAATCCGATGCATCTTTGATCAGGGTGTCTTCAACGCCGGCAATATATTTTACTGTGTCATCGAGAATCTCTTCGAGCAACACGTTAATATACTTCTCTAAATCTTTCACGATCTTATTTTTAATCGTTTGTTCATCCACCTGTTGATCGTTCGCGATTGTTTCTTCGATGCTCGTGGTGGTCGCGTCGTTTTCATCTGCTTTTGGCTGTTGATTTTCAGGTACTTTCAGCCTCTGCAAATTTATCGACACTCTCTGTTCCAACTCCTCGATCGCTCGCTCATTCTTGTCAGCTTCACAGAGACTTGTTCTAATTCTATTCAATTCCGCGGATAGAATTTGCTCCTCGGTGGTGCTCAAGCGACGAGACTGTCGAAAAGAACACCTACAGTTTCCAGACGAGTGCGGCCTCCTCGACCAACGAGTGAAGAAATTATCAGCGATGGATTCAGGTCGGTCGTTGGTGTTTTCGTAGTACCAGCCGCTCTTCAAGGTCGGCCTCAAGACTCTCAAAGTTCGACGTGGTCCAACAATGAAAAAGTCGCAATCGGGAAGCTCTACCCTTCCCGGACCTACTCGATTTCTATTTCTCCAGTGCTCGAAGAATTTGGCATACCAGGGTGCCTCTGGTACCGCTTCTTCTTCCTCCGCAGCCATATTTAGAGGACAATTCGCAACTTTTAACGATCATAAAGATCGATCGTTACAAAGATGTTCTCAGCAATCTCAGTACTTTGCACACTCTTTTCACACAAAAAATTGAGAAAATATCTTGGCGACGTGTTCTCATCGATGAAGGCAAAAATTTAGAATCTTTTTTGCTTACAAAATGGCGGCACACAGTTGCAAACTTTTCTCTGCCTACACACTGCCTGCATATTCTGAGATTTACTACTGTTGCTGCATTTTTTACAGAGACGAATTTCAATATTCGCGTGTACTGATAACAGCACTGTAGTCTTTAAAGCTTTCACTCTAGCTGCTGTTTACTCAATTTGGATGTTTTTCATGTAATTTGAAAAATATTTTCTAACAACTTACCACTGTTCTCTCGAGCGTGAATCTTATTCAATCCAACAAAATATTCTCTAAAAGTACGTTATTAAGAAAATATCGAAATGTCTTTCGTAAATGTGAAAGTAATCTTCAATGTGTTTCAGTCTTTAGCTTTGACGCATTTCTTCTTCTCGTGAAACCAAATACGTATGTGTTGAATGATACGTACAATCGTGTGAAAATGAGATTCTATCTTCCTCTTATCGTTTCCATTGTTTCTATATGATTATTTGAAGCGTTGTCCATTAACGTGCCATTGCTTCTAGTATATTTGTACAATTTCTTTTTGCCGACCGCGTTCCACTGGTGTGCATTCGTAGCCTTGCAACACTTTTCCCGCAGTTCCTGCAATCGTTGCTTGGTCAGTCGCGATTTCCCCGTGAAATACGAAAGTAACATTTCGCGTGGCTCCCTGTATTAAGTAGTTCACGGATCGGC
The DNA here is from genome assembly GCA_028454255.1 of Halictus ligatus. Classification (NCBI taxonomy): domain Eukaryota; kingdom Metazoa; phylum Arthropoda; class Insecta; order Hymenoptera; family Halictidae; genus Halictus; species Halictus ligatus. Next base: position 15,007,978 of record CM052143.1, read on the forward strand.
GCATCAGCGATGGTCGTTCCACTGCTGAAGCATCTAATTGTTATCTTCGACACTTCAACCTACGGACAACAAGTTTAATTAGAATTTTTCCACCATATTCAAAATAATAATAATAATAATAATAATAATAATAATAATAATAATAATATATCACTCTGCAGTCAGCTTTTATTACTAATAAATCGGTGAATAAAACAAAGAACATTATTTGATACAGGGTGCATAGAAATCATATGTCGCGACTAAAAATATGTTTCTTATAATAGAAAGTTTAGGGATATATATATTGTAAATGTATACGTATTTATTTATTTATTGTATTTAAATGCCAAAACAAAAGAGCCTTTTTAGGTTAACAAAAAAGATATTATCATAATTCAGTTTGAAAAACATTTCGCAACTAACATATTGTTTTAAACTTGATTTAAATAAGAAATTAGTGCTTTGTTAGGTATCTTAGACTTCCTTTTATAGTATACATACATACATATGTATGTATGTAATCGGGTCCGATGCACCTGGGAAAACATTAAGTAACGCTCTATGATTTTGAAAAACGATTACTTCTCACGAACTTTACTTATATTGTACAATGTGACTACATATGTGTATGTAATCATTTTTTTATCGATCTCACCAGTGTTAAATCAGGTTTGATTTTTGTCCATTCTTCGATTAAAACTTGTTTAAAATTATTTTTATTTGAAACTGTGTTTACTTGTCCACATTTTTAATTCGTTCCAACATGTTCAATTGTCTGAAGGTCAGGTGATTGGCAATGGGTATTGCATATATTACACGCCGGCAGCAAATATGCACCTCCACAGCATTACCAACTCACCCCTACATTTAATAGTTGAATTTCAATTTTGTTTTCTAAATTCTTGTGCAGTGCTTACACTTCTATCAACAATCACTGCTATCTCTCTTGATAACTTTCACCATTTTAAAATTATTTTATTACAATTTGTTGCTCTTCTACTGTCATTTGCTTAATCTTTACCACTTCTTCGCTATATTTTTTAATCTTATCAGTACGCGGGGCTTACTAACAAACAAAAATAATGTGATCTTGTTTTGTTTAAAATTTTTCACTTATTTTGAAGGAATTCCCTAGGGGAATACCAAGAAAATGTGTACTGTCCGATTTTAGCTTTGATACTGTCTTCAGACTGAATTATAGTAACTTTTTATATGCAGGGTGTACACGCCAAGTTGTGTCACTATTTTTTAGGCATATATGGTAGTGTAATTAAAAAATGTTTCAGACAACATTTTATCAGTACTTGGTATGCTACGTGTTTGCATATTCTCAAATTTCAAAAAATGTTTTTTACGTACAAAAGTGAAGGTAACCTTGACTTTTTAAATGGCACCAAAAGTGTTACTATGTCCCCGAAATGACTTTAATATCAAAAATTTTGTGCAAAAGTAATTTTAATAAAAAATTATTTCTTAGAAAATAAATCATGTTACATCAAATGTTCAAACTGCGACCCATCTTCTACGATACAGCTGTTGCTATTGTTTTCGTTATTGTTTCTGAATTACGAGACCCGTCAGAATTACAGCTTCAAAATGTTTGAATTCACGATTGTTAAGATTGTAGAGATGCCTTTATGAGGAATTTATTAGATTCCTTTATTTCTTTGAACGCACATTATAATAAAAGCCGCTAAAAATCTGAATAAATGAACTCTCGTTATTCTTATAAAATAATGTAACCCTTTGCACTCGAAGCTATTTTAACTCCAAAACGAAACATTTCTTCCCACCTACAATATTGTTCTTCTATATATTTTTTCCATGTTATATGTACGAAAATAGTGCAATTCACTCGTACAATACCGAAATGTTTAGTAATTTATTAAATACAAACAAATTTAATAGTGTAAAAAATATTTTGAATAACGATAGAGCAATTTTTTGTGGTGCCTAACAGTCACCATTCGAGTGCTAAGGGTTAAAATGCTAATCGCTTATGGTTTTTCCTCCTATGTACATTGACTCCCAAAAATATTCGGACACTAGCTATAACTAACTTTTGATCTAACGTGAATCTAACGTGTTGATAAAGCAATCATCCCTGGAATTGTTTCTAGCAATAAGAGATCTATTAATATTGTATAAATTCCATAATAAAAATTAGTAAAAGAAATAATGTACCATTTTTGGCTCACAAAAATATTTAATTTTTCTATTTAGATAATGTAATTTAGCATTATAAAATTTTTTTAATACTTCGTGGCATAACCATTTTGTTTAAGAACATGTCAACGTATTTGGCATATTGTTTGTACTTTTTTTTTAAATATTCAACAGTTATATTCGACCACTCAGTTGCAAGCCTTTGTTTTAATTCGGCTATCGATGTAATTGAGGTTTTTCGAATTTTTCTATCCAATTCATGCCATAAATTCGAATGAAGAATTTTGGAGCAGCGGTATAATAAAAATTCTTGCACAATACGTGACTTGTGTTTGGGGTCGTTGTCTTGGTAAAACATAAAATTATTATTAAGCCCCCTTTTTCAGCACTTTGAACTAAATTATTTTTGAGTGTATTTAAATAATGATTTTTGTCCATAATACCGTCAATAAACACTAGGTTACCCACTCCATATGACGAAATGCAATCCCAGACCAATACGCTGCCTCCGTCATATTTCACTGTACCTCTTGTATTTTCAAAATTAAACTCTTTATTCGCTTTCCGTCACACCATAGTTCTACCGTCGGAATTGTACAGATTGAATTTGCTTTCATCAGCAAACATGACATCCTTCCACCATGTCTCATCCTTAGAAATTAGCTCTCTTGCAAAGGTTTTTCGTTTATTCCTATTCTTTTCGTTGATGAATGGTTTTTTTTAGTTACTCTTCCAATGTAACCAGCTTGCCTCAGCACTCTCCGAACTGTTTCGACTGAAACATTTTTAGAGCTTTGTCCTAATAACTCACTAACTAGTTTTGGAACACTTAAGCGCGGATTTTTTTCACTTTCCGAATAATTTTGCTTTTCTCCCTCGTACATAAAAGACTTAGTCCTCCAGTTTTCAGAATAGAATCAATGCAATGCACAATATAAATTCGTGGACAGATATCTGCTGCAATATTCTTACTTATACGAAGCATTGCACTAATTTCGCGATAGGTTTTTCCTTTTTCTCGATAAAAAATTACAAGCTGTCGCAAATCGAAACTCGTATTCTTTCCTTTGCGACCCATTTTGAACGAATTCACGTTTACTACTGTCAGTAGTGAGATGGTTTGTAAACAAACGTTTTCCCGTTTTTGGAATATTACGTTCCCAGATGACGATTGCCAGAGAAATATAATACGTGCATTATTTCGTTTAATAATTTTTATTATGAAACGTATGTATATTTTTCAAATAAATTATATATGTTTATTATCATTAATAAATGTTTTATTGCTAGAAACAATTCCTAGGGCGATTTCTTTATCAGCAAACGAATTATTAAATCATAAAGTTAGTTATACCTAGTGTCTGAATATTTTTGGGAGTCACTGTACTTCGTGCACATTCGTAAGGTGATGTCAGAGAATTTCAATATTAGATAGTATTTTGTTAATTCTTACGATGATGCTCTAAAACTAGAAAAGAGCTAGAATATTTTTATTGAAATAGCTATTTTAATTATATGAAGATTCGTGAAAAGAACTTATTTCTATACCTACTACATTCTGAATACGTAATATATTACGCGCATGGAATTAATAATGAAAATATCCTTTTTACGGGAAGTTCTCATTTTCTATTTTCATATGAAAAAATCAGCCGTTTTTTGCATCGTATTGTGACTGGCGACGAAAAGTGGATATATTTCAATAATCCCAAACGAAGAAAATCCATTTGCGACCCAGGAAAACCATCCACATCTCGTCAAAGAAAGATATTGACAAGAAGGCAAGAAGATAATGGACTGTATATGGTGGGACCAGAAGGGTGTAGTGTACCATAAGCTATTGAAACAGAGCCAAATCATCACTCCCGAACTTTATGAACCACAGTTGATCTGTTTAAAAAACGCATTGAAAAATGAGCGGTCGAAATATACAAAGAGACATGACAAAGTGATCTTCCCGCACGATAACGCTCGGCCACATATTGGAAATGTGAAGGCCACCTTGGAAACACTTTGCTGACATGAGACGTTTTACCTCACCCGCTGTATTCATCAGATATTGCTCCATCCGATTATCACCTATTCAGATCGATGGTACACTGGCTTTCGGACCAGCACTTCAACAATTATGAAGAAATAGAGAAATGGCTCAATGAATGGATCGCTTCGAAGGACGAGTCGTTTTTCTGTCAAGGCATACAACTGCCAGACATATGGGATAAAATAATAGCAAGAGATGATTAGTGTATTTTTCATGTTTTTTCACCATAAAATCTTTTGTGAAAAAGAATAAACGGACCGAATTAATTCACACACATAATATATATTACACACGGTGGTTCATCTAACTCGAGCATCTAAAATATTTCGATTGTTTTTTATAATATAAAATAATATCAGAGGAAAACATTAGTTGGTTCAGAGGGGCAAATATTATGATAGGCAAAAAAATTTGTTCAAGCTTATATTTTTTGTGATTTCAAGGTAACCGAAGTGTTTACAATTTATCGTGAGCGTGTTTGCAGTCATTAGTCAAGGTTCAAGAATATTTCTTGCAACCCTAGGGGGCTCATGTCATCGTGATTTCACTATTTACATCAAGTATCCTACTTTTATGAATTTCTCGTACTAATATTGCAGGTCGTTGGATTCATCTTGACCTCGGCTGTCATAAAAAATTAATAAAAATATATCATTCCATTAAAAAAAACCTCGGTGACCTTCAAATCTCAAAAAATATAACTTTGAACAAATTTTATTGCCTATCATAATATTTGGCCTTCTGAACCAATCAATGGTTTCCTTTGATACGTTCTTCTATCATAAAAAACAAGTGAGATATTTTAGATGCTCGAGTTAGGTGAAACACTATGTAATATGTAATATTTTATATACGCGTTGAAGTGTACAAGAGAGTTTAATTTAAGTGTATATACTACTCTCAAACTTTGTATATGCTGATTACTTTACTTTTGTTGTTGTACTGCCTCTGGGCTAGGGACATTTTGTGAAATTGTTTCTTTAACGATTTACATATCTATCCTCCCGTGTATCTGACATTAAAAATTCCAATCAGATTCTATTTTATACATGCAATAGTTAACGTCTGACTTGTAATCCACAAAAAATTTATTTTAAATGCTGGTAACTACATTACTGTAGTTTCTCTATATATTTCAACAAGGCTTGGATGGTAAACATCGCGGAATTATCCCCACTACCGCGAGGTATACTCCGTAAGGGACCACGAAGCTCGAGAGGCCTGGGACGCCGAAGACTGGAAACATTAACACAACTCTGGTGTATCGGTGTAAGACAACTACTAATCAAACAACAAAACTTCTTTATTTTTCATTATTTTTTTCTGGGACTTATTATAAGCCATGTTGTTGACATATATCGATAATTCACTATATTCAAATCTAAATATTCTTCAAACCATACAATCTAAAACTAATTCTTTTAGTTTATATTAAAAGTTTATATTAAAAAAAAAAAACAATTAGTACAAGACTTATGTCACTTTTATCTACAGAATACTAAATTTTCGTTAAAAAATATCTAATAAAAGTGGGGTGGCAACCATGTTGATGAGACGGATTTTCTTAACTGTAACCATCATATTTCAAAAACTACTAGATAAATTTCTTTGAAATATTTTACAGATATGCACATACGACTTTTACGTTCCATTTTTTGAAAAATGAAGAAATCCGATATTGGCTATGACAAATATTAGTTTTTTGTGTCTACTTTAAGGGGAATTTTTCCTTTATCGATTCAGGTAAAAAATAACAGAAATACAATAACACAAACGCACACGCCTTCCTTAAAAAACCAGTTCAGAAACATGGTTGCCACCCTACTTCTATTGGATATTCTATTTTTCTTCTATTTTTTAACAAAAAAATATTTTGCATATAAATGTGCGACACAACTTATGTGCTAATTTTTTTTAAATATGATCATTTGTTCAAATAAAGAAAATTCTCAAAATCAAGCTCACTTTTAGATCTCTTACGTTTATGCCCCCCCCTCCCTTAAAAATTTGATTTTTTGATGTTGGTAAAAAAAGAATCCCTCTAAAAACTATAAATAGCTTTTCTACGCACAAGATACAAAATAAACTAGAAAACTTGAAAAACCTCTACCCTCAAGTAAAAAATGAAGTTTCTGTTTCTTTCGTATTACATAGAGATTGGTATCTGTGAAACGGGAACAAACGATACTCACAATCAGAGAATAAGTAGACATACTGAAGCAAATTGAGACAAGCATACATACATATGTATATTTATAAACGAACAGATAAATGATCAAGATGTTAAAAAGACGATACGGAAGAATTGGGGCACAAAAACTAAACACAAGCGATTGATAGGAAGTTTCTATTGACATAATTCTTCATAAAAAGAGGTGCATACAAGACATATTAAATGTTCATAACCATTTCGAAAATTTTCAATTCTTTTTTTATTTATATCATGAATCCGAATGGATCGTCTTAGAATCTGAAATTTTTTTATAAATATTCGATCATAGCTTAGTATCTATAGATAACTGAAAAGTACCATTTTTAACAGCACACGTTAACTGGTTGAAATATAGTTTTGATACTTTTCGCGCGACGTAACTCAGTTTAATCGCGTACGGAATTTGGTTTCCTGAATATTCCAATCAGGTTTTATATATTTATGCTACGCAGCAGTGTAGAGATTGGTACAATTAAATATCAGGTATACACGCGTCTCTTTTTCAACCGTATGCAAATCTGCTGATGGAAAGTTTGATACACACGCTTCCGAAGTATTCCAATCCACATAGTGACTGTACATCGACTACTTTATGCCTAGCATCCTCGATGGAATTACATTCACGATCCGTGTCTATTACATGCGAGTTGTTCGAATGAATCAGTTCTTGTCACAGTAGCTGGTTAGTCATCGAGCTACGAACATCGGCTCAATCAAAACATTTTCTTCTAAAACCGTAAAAATTTAGAATTCTATATATAAAAAATAGAAATACGTAGAGAGACGTTTCACCAAAAGACTGAATAAAATAAATATTTTCTGAGAAGCGACACGAACAGTGTTAACGCGTTTAGACCTTTTGCAACTACACCATAGCGATACATACAATGAGATATGTTTCCTCATTTCGCTGGATACAAATGCACCGTGACAACGAACGTTTTTACCGCAGAAAAGTTCTCAGAGAAAAGACTCGTGCGGATGTCGAGCGTATAATTACGAAGTCCGGTAATTATTATAATTAAACGCGTCGCGGTAAACATTCTATTATTATTATACTTGCCCTTTGAAGCTTTGCTGTCGAGCGCGTTTTTTCTTTGCCGCGCGGAATACGATCAGCACAGGTCTCCGGGAACCGTGATTGGTTGAAAGTCGACCGCAAGCTTTTCTGAACCCTCAGTCTCGGGTACACATGGAAACCACTTGTTGCTTCTTTCAGTGACTCTCACTTCGTATCGCTGTCACTCAACACTCGGCATTCGGTACGGAAAATTGTCTTCGGCACAGAACACGGGCCACCGAGACGTAGAGGATCGGCACTCGTGGTCGCGCACAGTGCATGTGCCGCTTTAACGCGCGCATCAAACTGTCAATTGGCACTTCCTCTTGGCACGGACTGTTCTCGCGAACGAAAAATCGGCAGTCGAGAACGTCGATCCGCGAACGGGGGCCTACTTTCACGAGATACGAAAGCTGCCCGACGGGGGTACAAGTCGGAAATCCATGTTTACTGGCTCGGCTTTTTTCGGCTGATTATCTGCGAGAATACAAACCGGACGTGCACTCTTTCGACACGCTCGGACGCGTGTCAGTTTCCACGGCCGATCCCGGAGACGGTGGAAACATCCACGAGAAAACCGCGTTTACGAAGGCATAGGGAGATCCGAGATGTCTGTGGTTCTCGTTGCCGTTGACGTTGACGACGTCGATATCGATGTACACCGTGTCGCAGAACCGCGTCGACTGTGTGCACGACGAGGTAGCGCGCATTTTCGTGGGCGTGGAGCGGTGAATTAAAACGGGAAAATTAAAGACGATTGACATTGAACCGCCGCACGTCAGGTCACGGCGGCCATTGCGCGTTCCGAGGCACACGCACGCCGCGCACACGAAACAGCGCCACCCCACTTCGAGGCTCGAGAACTTCTCTACCTATACATACACGGTGTCCCTAATAATCCTGTGCCCCCTTCAATGTTGAGCAGAATTGAATTTTTTATCGAACTCTTTGCTGTCGAACGACTATAAATATTATCTAATTACATATATTTCAGGTAAACGAAGTACCATTGTCTATATTCTGATAATTTCACATTGTTGCGTAACAGTGAGCATTGCCGGTCATAGCCCGGACTTCGACTGCAAAGAGTTAAACAATTGTTTAAATAGGATTGTACTTCTTATTTGGAAGTTTGGATATAGTGCGGTATGATCCACCCAAAATTGTGAACTGAGATTTTAAGGAGCGAAAAGGAGAGGGGGGAATCTAGAATATAAAATTTCAATGGCGGGAATTTATGGAAAAAAACTAACCAGACCAATGTCAATCTTAGTACATCGCAAATTGGTATTGGTCTGATTAGTTTTTATCTAGCTAGCGAATTAGTCATAGTTAATCATTATTTATATGCAAATTATACGTATACATAACGAGAAATGATATGTAACGGATGAACTCAAAAACGTCTTTTTTTGTCAGTTCTTCATTAATACCCCTATTACACCGATATTACAGTTGAAATTTTAAATAACAAGCACAAATAAATTATTTATTACTTGAACAAGTCTAAACTTACGAGTAGCTTTTTAGTTATTCTTTGCTACTTTCTGTGAATTATTTATTTCCTACCGAACAAATTTATTTTGTACTGCTGTCAGTGATGGATCTTCATGTATTACGAATGATGGGCATAACATGTATTAAGGCTCTTTCCAAGAGATATACAATAAAATTACTGCATACGAAACAAGTTTGAGCATTATCGAAATAAATTATTTGAAAAGTGATCATTAAGATAATGTATTATCTTATTTGGCTACATGTCAAACTTAATATAGTTTACCAAATTATTTGATGACTGGAACTTGAAATGAAATTCAAATAATTTTTCATTTCATCTTTCATTTGATCAAATAATTCGTACTCTCTAAAATTCTATTTAATGCCTGTATTAAAGAACAATTTTAAAAGCGAGTAAAGCTAAAGTTTAATCGTTAAACTGCAAAAATTAGCATATCTAAATGTAATTAATTTAGTTACTTCAATAACCTCTCGTGTTGATGTGAAATGAGTTATTTTATTTGAACAATGTGATTAAAATTAAAAGTTATTCAGGTAAAATAATATTTTGAAAATAATTTGTTTTAAACGTCGAATGGAAATAAATTTTTTGTGTTATTTGTAAAATAGAAATAATAAAGTATCCCAAATGCTCAGACGGACTACCCACTTCGATTTTTATACATCAGTTGATTTTCTGTGAATTGCGGGAGGATTACAGCAATTAATTTAGTATATATATACCCTATTGATAACCCCCTTGACCATCGTCGCAGGTAAAACAAGCAATAAATACACTAAATAATGCTACTAATGCTACTAAATACCCTAACTCGTTCTTGTTCGCCAATATCATGTACAAGAACTTCCGCTAGACAGTAAATTCATTAGCAACTTTTTCAAACATTGTGTTTGCGCTTCTCGAACTTTGCGGCCTTTTGTGTAACCTAGGTTAAGGTTAGGTTAGGGTCTCGAATCAAACGTTCGGCCTCTACGAGCACGCTGGTAATGGTCATTCCGTGTGGACGTCTCCTCTATTTTCGAGGTTTATTGCGGCCTAAGGTAGATACAACGCTTCTACCTTTAGGGTACGGATATAGTGGAGCGGTGAAGATCGAGGATAGCAAGAAGATGAATATCACAGCAAAATGAAACCAATGTAATCAAATGCGACTTATATGGTAGAGCGATGACGAGAGCGGCGAGTACGGCGGCGTATAACAGCGGTGCATATAGAAACAAAAATGTTCGTTTCTGATAGCGGAGACAATCGAGGTTCGGAGGCATTCGGCTTATTACCATGTCATTTGATTTATTAATTAGTTTAACTTTCAAAAATCCACAAGTAAAGTTATTATTACACATATATATATGTTTTTTTTTCTTTTGCTTTTTGTAAAACGAAATTGATTTATTCGATTATATGGTTTTAGTAGACAGCTTAATAGCGGATAATAAAAAATAGTAAAAAGCAAATTCTTAAAAAAATAAATAGCATCTCAATTAATCCTCATCCGTATTATTATTTACATTACGAAAGTATTCAAATTTTAAGGGACCAAAATTATTGAAATATAAAAAAATATGATTCTTTTTATATAATACGGAATTAGTTTTTCAAATTGGTGTGGACTTGCCAACATTTCAAGGTCATTGAAATCAGCGAGTAGTCCCCTTTTCTACATATTTATCCAATTATTCCCACCGTATTTGTATATTAATAAAATTAGTGCAACTCCCATTTTGTTGTATAACATCATAAATTCGGATTGACATTGATAAAATTAACTTTCGAAGTGTCTCTGTTTTGACAGATCCTCACGGTTCATTCGGTGCATTCCTCAACTGACTAAGTTTTAGTGTTTGCCATAATTTTTTCGTGTAATGCTATGACAAAGATTTACAATCGAATTCATATCGGAGAGCAAGTAAGCCATGTTCAAACTTTGGTATTTTTTTAAAGAAACCACATCTTAATAAACACACTTATTAATGTCAAGATATATTCACAGCTACTTCACAAAGAGGGTTTTGTCCATGTATGAAACATACAAAAATTTTATGTGAATCATTAAGTAAACTGACGATTAAGTAGCCAATTTAATCATTAAACAACTGCACAGTTAAATACTTATGTACTTTCGATAATTGGAATTACACTTCAATTAAGTTAAATATTTAATCGTGAATTGCAACTGATTACACTGTCCAACACCAAAATCGTTTTGCAATACCTGTTGGGTGATTCTTATACACTTTGTCATCCTAAAACCAAATCTGAAAGCAGGATTGCTCCATTACGCAACGTTTTCGAAAAATTTTGGTTTTTGTAAAAATGCCGGATTTTGATACCAAATGACGTGTTACGCAAAAACTAAACACGCGAGCAAGTTCAAATTTGAGTCAGGAGATAGAGGGAACTCTCCTCTATATATTCATGTAGTCAATTATATTCTTATGTACTTCTTAATAGTTGTA
>CM052143.1:15029230-15060379 GCA_028454255.1 Halictus ligatus
CGTTCGAAAAGAATCGGACAAGTTCGGGCGAGCGAGTTATCGCGATACCCAAGATTCAACTCTGCGATCTTTTTGAAATAGATAATGATAATAATAGTATTTCATTTTTAACTTATAATGCGATTTTTAATATATCTCATTTTTTTAATAACTACATTAGATATATTCGGCAAGTATGTGCGTAATCTTTATTTGTATTAATATTTGAAATAATGCACGTTCCACGTGAAAAACTTAAAAGACAATATTTCCGGCATTCTGACGAATTTGTTTCGAATGAACTTACATATGAATCGATAATATCATTAAAATACCCTTACGGAGTTACATACACGTAGAAGGTATATAAATATGGTAAATCATCATAATTTTTTGGAGGGTGATGTTATTATTAACTGGTATATGGTTTGCTTAGTATCGTATTGTTTAACTTACTGAACTATCATTATTCTTACGTAAATAGTGCAACGCCTACTGACTCCGTGAATTCATTTTCTCACGTAAGCCTTGTAGGATACTGCACGAAGATCCCTTGTTCATGGATCTTTCCCCGATGCTTGTATCGCCTTCCTCCTGAATGTCTGCCTGCGATGTGTCAATTGTCATTGAGTGGACTACGGATGGTCTGTCTTCCTGTTTCTAGACCCGTGCCCAAGCCCGTAACGAATTCTTAGAGCCAACCATGCCAATAAATAACTAAAATATGACAGTGTTCCTTAACATCGCTTGTAAATGTTCATCGGTTAATTTTGATCTCAATTTGGACTTATTAATTCTCATGATTGAGAAGATATATATATATATATAAACATAAACAATATATATATAGCATAGCATAAACAATATATATATATGGATCAGAAAATAGTTTTCTTTTATTATTTATTTATAAAGGTCGCATTAGCATCGAGGTCATTAACCACCATTTTTGGTGTACAATTATAGATATAATGTTTTGTTAGCACAATAATACATGAGTGTTGTTATAATTAAATTTTGTGGTATAGGTTTACTTTTTTGAGGACGGTTAAGAACGAGTGCAATGAACTTTTGGTCGTTGAGACATTCACTCAGATTGACTGGAATGCTGTGGGCTTAGTAAATACTTCCTCGTGTTTCAACACGTTAAAACGTTTCTCAAATTCTTCGAACATATTTGTCCGATATTCTGACTAGAGAATAGTTGATGCTTCAGTATTTTCTGTTACTAATAATAGAACTTACTTTTGTCCTGCTCGATTAAAAAAAAGACAAGTTTCTAATTTGTAGTTGTTCTTGTAATAATTGCAGTTTTCGTTCTGTGGCTTTCACACAACTATGAAAATTAAAAATAAGGTTAATAAGATTGAAAATAAAATTTATTTTTTTTCTGTAAAAACTTTAATTATCTCTGTAAATTTAAGATCGCGGATGATCTTATAACACGGGCCGTACTTTGGGAACCTCTGCTTTATAGCGACGCCACCAAGAAATTACCATTTCCACTAACAATAAATAAGCTATATTCTCCAGTCTGCATAAACAAACTCCAACGAACAAGGTTTACGTAAAGAGCAGGCATTTGGTCGGGATTACAGTTGACTTTATTCGTTTCTAATTTCAACAATTTTCAATATTTTCCAATTTTTCTCCCCGCAAATGTGTCGTCAAGTAAGTGTAAGAAGTATTAGTAATGCCGTGTACCTCTTTGACATTTTTTAGACTGATAGCCAATGTATAGTAAAAAGATGCTGCACATTGAAACCAATCTCAAGAGCTCAAGTTATTAACACAATTTCTATGACCTCAATCATTATCTATTCTTGAAATTTTATTTACGGATTTTCTTATCTTAAGACGCAATTCGAGTTATGAAAGCAGATCAATAGTGTTAAACGGAAATATATTTTATTGAGAGGCATACGATATGAACGTTTCTTTTTTGGATAATCCTTACGTCGGTATCTTTTAGTTTACATTTCACTAGTGTAACGTTTATAAATGTAGCATCTGTTTATGTATATATATGACTTCGCTGTCATTTTCTACATTCGACACTGCATCGAAGAATAGAAGAATCTCGTCGGCAACATTTACCCAGTGTGACTTTAACCAATAAAATATAGAGGAAACTATTTACAGTCCTCGGCAACCGTTACTCGGCCGCAAGTATCACTGTCCTTTTCTACGTTCGGCGCGGACCCAAGTGACACCTGGACGATAAGCGACATCAAGATCCGTGCTGCTAACATACAAGGCGAAGTCATTGTACGTGACAGGCTTCGGAATTAATTGCAATTTCTGAGGCATTTTCGAGGGCATTTTCTTGACCCAGTGACGCGTTTCACTCCCCGTGTTCTCGTCAGTCGATTGTTTACCAAACGACGACCGCCCTCGGCACCGATCTTCGCGTATTTCTTTGAGGCTCCCTGAGGACGGTCGCCGACGCGTCTACAATGTATGTTGGCGGTTCGTCGGCGTGCTTTTTGCACAGACCGTCACATTTGTCAGTAGTATCTTCTATAGGCCTAATTCACTGCGTCGCCTGGTAATTTTCAATCTTCATGATTTCATGTTTTCTTCCTCGCGAAACAGGCTAAAATGTGCGCGAAAATCTAGTTTTCCTAAATGTTAGTCAAATTTTGATAATGTAATTAAAACTATTTTTCAAATTTATTTTCATATCATACGATACGGGCCTAAGGTGGCTCGAGGACTATGTCCGTCACGGGAAGCGAGACGCGCAGCCGGGTTAAGGTGGCGTAGCGCCTCGAAAATACCTCGGAATTTAGTATTCGGAAGCCTGATATATGGTCTAAGAAGTTTATAGTTTCATTCACAGACTTAGGAATTAAGTCTGTATTCCTTTGGTCTCTTAAAGGGGACCAGAAGTCAATTTATTCCTCGATAGTATGATTTAGCACCCAGTTTACTGCGTAACTGTATGCTAATACAGTGAATTCTCGTCGTAAGCCAGTTGCGCGGTATTGGCAAATGACAATTAGACGAAATCTGAGGTTCTCGCCGAGCGTTGCACTTGAAATACACAAGGCAAGGTAAAAACCTATTGATTACTGTCCGACTAGGACTTCCTTTTCCGGTCGAGGGAGAGGCTGACGTGTGAATTGTGAGTGGACAGGTTTTTGGTGTGAGAAAGGGAAGAGTGAGAGGTGTGAGAGGTGAGAGAGTGTGGGAAAAGAGAGCGAGAAGAATAGGGGTAGGTAGGAAAAGAAAAGGCAAAAGGAAAGAAGGTTGGGTTGGAAGTGTGGGAAAGGTGGAAGTGAGGATGTATTGGAGGTTAGGTTGGCGGGAACCTCGTGAGGCGAGCGCGGGAGTAGAGAGTGGGAGTGATAGGTGGCGCCGCATGGTGGTGATAGAGGTAAGAGGAAAGCGGGAAATTTGAAGAGCAGTATTAGTAGGCGGGTAGTGTAGGGAGAGGAAGAGGAAGAAATGAGTAGTAGAGGGAAAGAGGAAGCAGATGGTGGGAAGGTGGAGAGAGGCGAGGGGGGAGGGCCGACGGCCGAGGGAAAGGTAGGGGGAAGAGGAGGAGGTAGTGGGAGCAGGTTCGATAACCTATGGAAGAAAAGAGGGAGGGACCTAGGGGATGAGGGGGATGACGAGGGGGAAGGGGAAAGAGGAATTTTTAAAAAGAGTGCGAAGACAAAGAGGTCGCCGAAGGAAGAGCGGAAAGAGGCGGAAGGGGTAAGCAAGGTTTGGGGGATATGATTAGGGAGTTGACGATAGGGGTGAGAGAAATAAGAGAGGAGATGAGGGAAATGAAGGAGGAGATGGCGGAGATAAGAGAAATAAAAGAGGGGTTGAGGGCGATGAAGGAGGACTTGGAAAGAGAGAGGGAAGGGAGAAGAAGGGAGAGAGAGAAGTGGGAGGAGGCAAGGAGGGAAGAGAGGGAAAGGAGGGAGAGGCTAGAGAAAAGAATGGAAGGAATAGAGAGAAAGGTGGAGAAGGCAGAGATGGAAGGGTGGGAAAAGGGGGGAGAAGGGGTAGAAGATAGGATGGGGAAGGGGGATATAGAGGAGAATAGACGGAGGATAAGGATGATAGTGGTTAAACAGAATAGGAAAGAGAGGGAGGAGAGGAGAAATAACGTGATAATAAGAGGGGTACAAACGGAGGGTGAGGGCACTGAAAGGGATGTGAAAAGGGTGTGGGAGGTGATGGTTATGAAGTTCGAGGGAATTAAGGAGATAAGAAATATAGGAAGGATGGGGAAGGACGGGGGGGGGGGGGGGGGGGGGTGGGGGGAGGGGGGGGGGGAAGGAGCAGAAAAGGATGGTGATGAGGGAGAGGAGTAAGTTAAGAGGGAGAAAGGAAAGGGTAGATGACGATTTAACGGAGGAGGAGAGGAGAGCGAGATGGAAAATTGAAAGGGAAGCGGTGAAGGAGAGGAGGGAAGGAAAGAATGTACAGGTGGGGTACATGAAAATGTGGGTGAATGGAGAGTTGAGGCAATGGGACGAAATAGAGGAGGGTTCGGTAAATAAGCAAGGAAACTGGCAGAGGAGGTAAAGGGGTGGGAGGGGGGTAAAGAGGGGGAGAGAAAAGGAAGAAGAGGGAGGGGGGTTAAGGTGGCTTTCTGCAATTTGGCGGGATTGAAAAACAAGGATGAGGACTTCTGGAAAGGGTTGGAGGAGTGGGATGTGATTGTGATGATGGAGACGTGGTTAGAGGAGAGAGGTTGGGAACAGATTAGGGGTAAGCTGCCAAGAGGGTATGTACGGGAAAAGCAATGGGCAAGAAGAGAGGAAAAGATGGGGAGGGCTAAGGGGGGCATGGTAATGGGAATAAGGAAGGAGATTAAGGGGGGGTAGTAGAAAGAGAAAGGGAGGGGGTGATGGCTATAAAGATGAGGATAGAGGGGAGATGGTGGAAGGTGATTGGGGTATATGTAAATGGGGACTTGCGGGAGAAATTGGAGGTGTTGGGAGACTGGATAGAAGGAAGAGAAAGAGGGGTGAGGGTGATTATAGGGGGGATTTTAATGCGAGGACGGGGAGGGAAGGGCGTGGGATAGGAGGGGAAAAAGAGGGAAAAGGGAAAGGGAGTAGGAGTTCCAAAGATGAGAGGATGCATGCAGAAGGAAGGAGGTTGTGTGGGTATTTAGAGGAGAGGGGGTGGGGGATTCTAAATGGAAACATAAAGGGAGACGAGGTAGGGGAATGGACGTATATACGAAAGAGGGGGAAGTCAGTGATAGATTATGTAATAGGAGATGAGGATACGAGGGATGGGGTGGAAAGGATGGAGATTGGTGAAAGAGTGGCCTCGGACCACATGCCGCTGACGGTATGGCTTAAGGGAGAAAGGGCAGGGATGACGAGGAGGGGGGAACGAAGGAGGAGAAGGTTGGTGGGGAAGTTTGGGGAGAAGGGAGGGGGAGAGAAAGGAGTAGAGGAGGACTGGAAAGAATTGAAGGGGAAGATAAAGGAGGTGATAGAGGGGATGGGGAAGAGGAGAGGGGGGAGAAGAAAGATTGGTGGGATGAGGAGTGTAGAGAAGAAAAGAAGAAGGTGAGGGAGGAGTTGAGGAGATGGAGAAAGAGGGGTGGAGAGGGGATAGAAGTAAGGGAGAAGAAGGTAGCATACAAGAAATTATACGAGAAGAAGAAGAAAAAGGAGAGGGAAAAATGGGAAAGAGAGGTAGAGGGAATAAAAACGGAAAGGCAAGTATGGCAGATGATAAGGAAGGAAAGGAAGAAAGGGTCACGCGTGGATGAGAGAATAAGGATGAACGAGTCGGATGAACATTTTAGAGTTATTGGGGGGAGTAGAGGGTAGGGTGAGGAAGGGAGAGTCAAAAAGGAGAGACTAGGATGGAGAAGAGGAAATAGAAAGGGGGGAGATCAGCAGGGTGGTGAAGGGTTTGAAGGAGGGAAATATTGGCACTGACTCGCAACGAGAATTCATTGTATTCACTAAAACTCGGCCATAAGCTCAGACAAAATTATCTCGATTTTTAGAAGATTCTTCCAGTTGATTTTAGAATATGTCCTCATAGGAATTTTCAAACATTTGAGGGCATTAAGTTAAAATTGCAGGATGGTACTTTGTTATAGAGGCACTTAGGGAAAGTGACCGAACGATATTAGCTCGAAGTAACCTTACTCGCGTTAATACTAAAATCAAATGAACCAGGTTGAATAATATATTTTATTCTTATAGGGAATGTGACGTTGCAAGATGTTATGCTAGGGAATAGGTTTGAAATAATCATAGACATTAATTTACAAGATTCCTGCTGAAAATCTTTTAATACATTTGTTCTTACATCTATCGTGCCCTTCATTCTAATGTACAATATTAACGCAAATTGGAAGTGTGT
Source organism: Halictus ligatus (assembly GCA_028454255.1). Lineage (NCBI taxonomy): Eukaryota > Metazoa > Arthropoda > Insecta > Hymenoptera > Halictidae > Halictus > Halictus ligatus. The sequence continues at coordinate 15,035,549 of CM052143.1, forward strand.
AGTTATTAACTCGATTTAATCCAGTACTTGTAAGATACTATAATTTATAAGTTGTAGTATCTTCGCAAATTGTGGACATTACCGATGGCCCAGGACTCATCACGAAGAGGTTGCAACGCAAGGCACCCGAAACGGAGTCAGAATAAATTCAATATATTCCTTCTGGTTATTTCTTCCTTACAACGTCGACATAAATAATACATTTCCCAGGACGCTAAATGGGAAAGATTACTTTTCCAAAATAAGAAAAGATCACTTTTCTGATCCACGGGGGATCAAGAGCGAATCAGGCAGAAGGCAGAAGGATTATTTCAAAGAGAGGAAGAAAACCGAACCAGAGCAGAAAGCTCTGGCTCGAGGGTGACGCGACGCGTACAATACTTACAGGCCCTGAGCAGATCAGTACAGTACCCAAATCTTCGAAAACGAGAAACGATGGCCAAGAGACGCCTCCACCCGGTAAAAATACCTTTCCCACCTATCCGCCACGAGCAACGACCAGCGTTAGTTGGTAGGTTACTTAGTAGCTTGACAAAGAAAGGATTTTACCGGGCGAGTACTGCTCCCCAAGCATTATTCTCAATGGATCTACGCCGAATATCGAAGCTGGACCGGTCCAAAACTTGCAACAGCCTTCTGCTGTGTCGGAATCAAAAAACGAACCCAGCAATATACAATCGTAATAATTAACTCACGCACGCACAGCAAAAGGCTGTGACCTAAATCAACGAGAGAGATTAGTGAAATAAAGCTAAGACAATAATTGCTCGGAAAATAAAACTAACTAATAAATACGCCTGTAGTGTCGCGTCAATCCCGGAATTGGGAAATCGGATCGCGGCTAGGTTGACGGCGAATGATTGTAAAGTCAAACTCCGGAGAACATGTAACTTTATTTGCTAGATGCAAGACTTGGCTTGTTGTTGGTAGTTCGGTATTCGAAACAGTTCTGATCTTGTTATAATCGCATAGCTCGGAGGTAGGTGTGATCTTGCGAAGTTGTCTATGATTGGCTGAAGGGTGTGTTTTTGGAAGATGTTGGAGGTAGTGGAAAATTAGGAAGAGTAGGAGTAGAGGTATGTTTGGTTACAGGTAGCTACGGTTATAAAACTATAAATTTAGGTACGCTAGCGGTTTACAGTTCGGCATATATTCGTCAGCTCAGGTTCGGTCGTTTACGGTCGTTATGCCGCTGATGGCTAGTCTACAGAGTTGGGCAGTATCTGAATAAAAAATTATTTCAATAGCTTTCAGATACAGATACTGTGTATCTTTTGTTTTTATTCGAAGTCGGATGAATCGCGAGAAGTTATCTTTGAAGGAAGAGGTTATCGAAGGTCGGTTCCTTCCAATAATACTCAAATCAGGTTTCGTGACTGTGTCGTTTATTTGCTCAGCGATGTCGCGGTAGCGTCCGAGGTGATTAGATCTAGCGCGATTACAAATCTACGGTTGTGTCTCGGCGCGACTGAGCTATGGACCGTGGCTAGACTGTGTATCGACTGCTTTGACCGTGACTAGACTGCTTCTCGCGTCGATAGTCTGCCTTTCTATCTTTTGCAAAGTATGTCGACTGATTGGTGGAAGTCCTTTCGAGAATTTTGCGCAACACGCCCACGTTCCACGCCCCTTGTGCGTGCGAAGGGTGAGCATGTCGTTTCGTTACAAATCTAGTTTTGGTGATGCAGCGGGGTGTCTTCCGGGCCTCATGCTAAGTGCGGTACGTGACTGCTGGCTTACGTCAATGGGCCCAGCTTTCCCGGTTGATAGAAACCAGGCACGCGTCGCTGGGACACTCTAAGCTGAAGACCCTTCGACTACCCAAAATTTATGGCGCCCACTTGTGCTACTGAGTTCGTCGTTGGGAACTACAAAGGACACATCTGTTTGTCAAGTGGCCAAAATCATTAAAGACGTTTTCTCACAAACAGCGTCTTATGCTGTGCAAACCATAAATTTTTCTGGGTGCTGGTGCGCCGAAGATTTCTCTTCCGGCGCCCAGCTAGCTGCTACATCTTTATTCTATACAGAAGTTATCTGTATCTTTATTCATCGAGCGTCTGGTTTGGAGAGTTTTAGTCGTCCTGCCTCTCGAACGATTTTTTGATTATCTTCAGGATTTATTCAACAGTCGGATACAACGCCACCATTTATTCGACGGATTTATTTGTACATACTCGGTCACGCCGAGTATCCGTCCGATTTTCGTCGACAAATAAATAAAAATTCAGAATTTACTTAAAGTCAGATGTCGAAGCGAGATTTATCCGTAACTTTTATTCCTTATTCGAAGCGCGATTTGACCAGACGTTTTATTTGACGATTTATTCATGACGAATATTTGGCAGAGATGAAAATCACATGTATCTTTTATTCAAAATTTTATCCGACGTTACCAAGTCGTAATACGTAAATACGTACTATGGTATAGTGACTACCATTACTAACACTGTCCAACACCAAAAACGTTTTGCAATACCTGTTGGGTGATTCTTATACACTTTGTCATCCTAAAAGCAACTCTGAAAGCAGAATTGCTCCATCACGCAACGTTTTCGAAAAATTTTGGTTTTTGTAAAAATGCCGGATTTTGATACGAAATGACGTGTTACGCAAAAACTAAACACGCGAGCAAGTTCAAATTTGAGTCAGGAGATAGAGGAAACTCTCCTCTACATATTCATGTAGTCAATTATATTTTTATGTACTTCCTCATAGTTCTAAATGGTTGTTAAAGTTTGAAAATGTGCCGACACGGGTACTTTGTACGCTCTATTTTTGTATTTATGTGAAAAATCCTTTATCCAACGGGAATTTACTATGCAGGAATGCATTCTACAGACATTTCTGGTAAAGAAACCATTCACGAAAAGTATTTGGTTCCCTTAGTATACGAGAAGATTAAGAAAATAGTCATTGACAGCGTGTGCGCGACGCGTTCGCGCCAGACGGCCATTGCAGCCTTTTCTCGACTCGCCAGGGCCGTCGCTATGCGTAGTCTTCTCATAACTCATGTTAGGTTGGAGTTAGGAGGTTGTGCCGATTTCAAGGCATTGGTGGTGAGCCTTCTTACCCCTCTTTTGCTTGTTCTAGGCGCAGGTTGTATATGGCATTCTCAATAACTGATTGCATTCTAATGATGTTTTCTATGGGAATGGATTTGGGGAGATGACAAACTTGCGTGCTTTGGATAAAACGGACTCGGCGTCGGTGGATAATGGTAAATTAGTGAGATTGATGACTGTGTTTTTGAGGGGTTCGACCTGAGTTTTGGGCACATGGAGTTTCTTAAATTTCTCCTTCTGTTTTTGTGTACGGATAGTGTGTACTTTTGAAGCCTGTTCATAACTCAATCGATCCACCTTGTTTCATAGTTCTGGATTGATAGTGTTACTTAATTCAAGGAATAAGTGGAAAAGTTTCTGGGATTTGATCGATATTTCTTTCTTGATGTAGGCAATCCTTTCCCGTAACAAGGCGAAGCTTGTGCGTTCGAGGATGCGTCTACACTTGATGCGTTCGACATCCTCTACGGGACAAAAGCCTGCATCACGAGGAACTCGCGTCTCCTCGACTCCACCTGCAACGTCGCATCAGTGCTTGACATTCTGCAACGGCCTTGACATTCCCGTAGACGACAAGGCACACTGGATGGTCCAGCACATAGTCCGGCGCCTAGACGGAGAGACCTTGAAGGGCTGGGAGACGTCATTAGGGAACAGCACTGACCCACCCACTCTCTCCGAGTTGCTAGAGTTCCTGGAGGCCTACGAAAGTCGGCGGGTCAAGGCCGTGTACGTCGCCACCGACAAAGCCTCCACCAAGTCACGGTGCTCCTGTGCTTCAGCGGAGCGTTCCGAAGTAAGACCCCATAGAAGCGCCTTCAGGTCGTGACCTCCTCGAGGCTGTGCCACAACTGTCCGGAACAACACACCGTCGCGGCCTGCCGATCCACCAAGACCTGCCAGCGGTGCGCTGAGAAGCATCATACCATGCTCCACGACGCTCTCGTGAAAGGCACCCGCCCTCCCTCCGCCAACAACCGCTCTGCATGTCATCAACGGCGGGGAAGAACACGCAGAGGAACCACTGTCGGTGCTCCTCGCCACCGCCCTCGTGTCTGTCCAGTCATCAGATCGGACCGTCGTCGCCAGGGCGCTGATTGATCCCTGCTCCCAGGTGTGGCTAGTTAGCGAGTCACTGATGCAACAGTTACGACTCAACCGGACATCCTGCACACAGGTGATAGTCGGTGCCGGCGCCAAGGCCACAGCGACTGCACGAGGGAGGACCTGACCGACATCGAGACACCATGCCGAACTCTCCTGCGCAGTGGAGGCGCTCATCTTCCCTCGGCTTACATCGTACCGACCGTGCTGCCACACCTTCACCTCCATCTGACCGCATATCTCAGGAATGACTCTAGAGGACCCGACCTTCACCTCTGCAACTCTCATCGACCTGCTCCTGGGTGCGGACGTGTACCCGTAGGTCCTGTTGGCGGGCACCAGAAGGGGTGGGCATCGAGGTCCGGTCGCGCAGGAGACCATTTTCGGCTGAACCTTTCAGGCCCGGCAACCGGTCCTGGGTCCTCGACTCCAACGGCAACCAGCTATACTGTCACCATCGACGACCTTACCGCTCACGTCCAGCGCTTTTGGGAGCAAGAGGAGGTACTACTACCCGCACCGAAGTGGACCATCGAGGAGGCAGCGTGCGAGGAGCACTTCCAGCGGACCCGCTCGCGGCAGCCCGACACGCGGCAGGTACGTCGTGTGGCTGTACCTGACGACGCCGAACCCTGAGCTGGGGAAGTTGCACTGTATTGCCAGACGCATCCTACTGGCCAACGAGCACCGGTTCCTGACGAACACGCAGCTTCAGATGTCGTACTTCAGATTCATGGAGGAGTACCGCACTCTCGGCCACATGCGGCTGGTCCCAAACACCGATTACACCGTCCGGAGGCCACTTCTATCTGCCGCGCCACGGCGTGCTGAAGGCAACTGGCGCCTCCACAAAGTTGCGAGTAGTTTTCAACGGCTCTCGCCGGTCCAGCGCAGATACGTCCCTAGACGCACACCTCGCAGCCAGACCCAAACTGTAGCAGAACATCATCAACATCCTGCTCCGATGGAGACGCCACAAGGTCGCATTCATCCCTGACATGGAAAAGATGTACCGGCAAATCCGGGTGTATCCAGACGATTGGGACCTCCAGAGGATCCTGTGGCGTGACAACCTGGACGAGAGGATAGCCGCCTACCACCTCACGACGGTGACCTACGGCCTGACCTGCGCCTCGTACCTCGCCTTGCGCACGCTTCTGCAACAAGTCGAGGACGAAGAGCATGATTCCCGAGGGATGCGAACGTGCTCCGGACGGTCACCTACGTCCACCTCGCCGGGGCCGACAGCATCGAGGACGCCGAACGGACACAGGGGGAGTTCATCGGCATCTGTCGGGCGGGTGGATTAGTCCTCAAAAGTGGAGTGCCAACCACAGTGCGCTGCTTTCCACGCTACCCACCGACTTCCTGGCCGAGTCGTCCACGATCCCGTGGCATTCGGAGACAGGATACAGTGCACTGGGGCTGACGTAGCATCCAGCCACCGACATGCTGTTATTCCCGCTGCACGTCACCTCAGAGACGACTTCGGAGCCGCCCACCAAACGACACGTTCTCTCACAGGTCGCCAAGCTGTTCGACCCACTAGGTTGGCTCGCCCCCTCCGTCGTCCGGGGAAAATATTTCTTCAAGACCTCTGGAAGGTCAACCTCAGCTGGGACCAGCCTCTACCATCCGACATGTCAGCGGCATGGAGAGATCTGACCGCGGACATAGGAGCGCTGGCGTCCATCAGGATTCCTCGGTGGCTCGGAGTGGACCACACCACAGCTACACGGCAGCTGCACGCATTCGTGGACACATCCGTGAAGGCCTACGCCGCCGCCGTCTACCTCCGCGTCCGCAACCCACACGGCGCAGTTCGGGTCCACCTCGTCGCCGCCAAAACCAAGGTCGCCCCGATGAAGACTATCTCGCTGCCGCGGCTGGAGCTGTACACCGCCACCCTTGGAGAGCGCCTCCTGGTGCACCGCCGCCACGAAATTCAGCTGCCGATCGAGGCCGTCCACATATGGACCGATTCCACTGTCGCGCTGGCCTGGCTACAGGGAGAACCGACCAGGTGGCACACCTACGTCGCGAACCGCGTGTCAGAGGTGCAGACCGCGCTGCCCGACGACCACCTCCACCACGTCGGGACCAAGGCCAACCCGGCGGACTGCGCATTACGAGGCATCGCCGCAGCCCAGCTGGCAAGCCATCCGCTTTGGTGGCACGGACCCAGCTGGCTCACCAGCTGGAACACCACGCCCCCGCCGCACCGTGCTACCGAGGAGGAGAGATCATCGGCCATCTGCCTCCAGACGAACCGCCAAGAGGACCTAGAGCTTCTCCTCCGGTTTTCGACCTTAGACCGGCTGCTGCGGGTCACCGGCTGGTGCCTACGGTGGACCCAACCCTCACGGTACGACGCACCGGCATCACCGATGCACTTGCGACCCGACGAGCTCCGTTGAGCCGAGGACGTCTGGATACGGCTGGTGCAGCACCTCCATTTCGCCGCCGAAATCTCGGCCGTCGAGCAGGGGAAGCCAGTGCCGAGGGGTAGCGGGCTCCATAAGCTGACACCATTTCTAGACGCACACCGCATCCTGCGCGTGGGAGGACGACTCCACAACGCCCTGCTGCCGTATAACGAGCAGCACCCCATCATTCTCCCCGCAGGATGCTATTTGACCCAGCTGGTCATCGAGAGAGTTCATCTCAAGACGCTACACGGTGATGTGCAACTGACCCTCGCAGCCATCCGTCAAAACTACTGGGTCCCACAAGGCCGGCGACTGGTGAAGCAATACATCTCACAATGTCTCCGATGCATCCAAGGGCGGGCGACGCCAGCGACGCAGGTGATGGCTAACTTACCGATGCAGCGGGTCACCCCTTCTCGGTCCTTCCAACACGTCGGACTGGACTACGCCGGGCCAATCAAGCTGAAGACGACCTCCGGACGCGGCCACAAGGCCACCAAAGGCTACGTGGCCGTATTCATATGTTTCAGTACAAGGGCCGTCCACATAGAAGCTCTCCCGACTATTCCACCTCCGCCTTCCTGGCTGCCTTTCGCCGCTTCACGGGCCGCTGCGGACTCTGCAGCAGCCTGACCAACGACTGCGGCACCAACTTCGTCGGCGCGGACCAAGAATTGCGATGCCTCTTTAAGGCCTCGACGCGGGAAGCCGCAACCATCGCCCGGCAGCTCGCAAAGGACGGAGTGATGTGGAGGTTCATCCCACCGGGCGCACCACACTTCGGCGGGCTCTGGGAGCGGCAGGCCGACGACCCCCTCACGTACGAGGAATTCTCCACCCTTCTCTGCCAGCTGGAGGCCTGCTTCAATTCTCGACCGCTGCAAGCTCTCACCGACGACCCGGAAGACCTCACCCCGCTAACGCCAGGACACTTCCCCATCGATGGCCCGTTAAAGGCAGTGCCAGAACCGACGCTCCTGGAGATTCCACGGTCGCGGATAACCCGTTGGCTGCTGATCCATCAACGCCTGGAACATTTCTGGCGCTGGTGGGCAGAAGAATACCTGCACCAACTGCAAAGCAGGCCGAAGTGGACCGCCGCGGAGACATTTCTCAAACTCGGGGACCTCGCGACTGGTGACCAAAGTCATTCACCTGCGCCGCGCGGCGAACGCGTAAACGCCGGGCTCCTCGCGATCTTTCATTTCGACAACGTGTAACCTACCGCATCCTTGTGTATAATCTCATCGCTCTGTAGTTCATCACATCCGTGTATATAATTTCGGGCAGAATGTTCGAAATCGTTGCAGGCGTTACCGCGCTAATCTACAGAAGAACCACCTCGGTGCGACCGTGTCTCGGCGTCGACAATAGCGCAGCTTATCGAGCTCGGCGCCGAGACCGGGTGAACGTACGCAGACGTAAACTTTATGTTTATGTTTACGTCGCAAAAGGATTACTTGAAGGATTACTTGACGCGTGAGCCACCGTTCCCATATTCCAAAATACCAAACCCGTCACCCACCGTCCTTGTCACGTGTGCAGCAGCGGCCGTTAGGGCAGGACCCTGGTGCGCTAACTAACGTTCGACACTGCCAAATCATTTGTCATTTTCAAAAACCCCATTCCTTGTTCCTTCCGCTGCCGGTGGTCCCGCACAGTATACATAACCTGGGACAACCACTGCGCGACGTCCTTTGACACTCTCGACCGCTCGATCATAGTAGCTTTTCTCTAACATTTACTCGTGCGCTTCACGACTCGTTTTCCTCCCACGATTTCACGATTTGCGCGTCACCTCATCTCTTCTGAATATTCGCCGCTGTCTTATACCGTTTTTATTCACCTCTTTCTTGTACATTTTCCGCTTTTCGTTCAATATACTATTTTGCACACGTCGGCACAGGGGTCGTCCGCGCGCCCAAATACTCCTCGCGCAGTCCGGGTCCTTCTGCCGGGCCTGCTCGGCGGCCTCCTTCTGCAACATAACGTCTTCGCAGAAGGAGGCCACCGCCTTCCACGACCTCTCGCTGTCGGCCATGTGGTCGACCACAGCCCCCAGCGAGAGGTCGCACCCTTCCACCGCGGCTCTAAAGACACGGCGCGGCTCTGCCCAAGCTGGGAATTCCTCGAAGGGGTATGCCGCGCCGTGTCTATATCCTCGCCGCAGTGGTGGCACTGCGCCGTCGGCTCCCGCCCCATTCTACGCAGGTACTCTCCGAAACAACCATGGCCGGAGAGCACCTTTTTCCCGAGGAGGTAATCAATTTACGGATACTAGGTCCCCCGGGGGAGGTGGGCCGGGTTATGTGGGACTCCTCGGCAGGTGAGTGCAGTGCCGAGTATACCCACTAACTCCTCCCCGTCCGTCTCTAAGCTCCTGGGGGCACCCTTGTTCCGTGCGCGCATTTCAATCCGGTGTGCCCCCACTTTTGCATGCTACCCTGGGGGGACGCGGCCCCCTCCCGTTCCTACTCTATCTGAAGGCACCACGCAACGGACGACGAGTTGCCTTCCCTCCTTTTAGGCCGCCCGATGGGCATTCGGGTCGCCGCCCGGGATTCAGTGTGAATCCAGCCACCTCGAGGGTAACTCGGATGTGCGTCCTCGCCAAGAATGGCATACGCTACGGTTGATTTCCTATCCACTCTCTTTGCTGCCTCGTTGCCAAGAAGAAGGGGCGATGGAAAAATCCAGCTGTGCCACCGAGTCGTATGCGGTGGACGAGTTCTTTGGCCGCAGACGGATGGGAGAGGATGGCTCCTCGCCCATTCGCCCGCGCTCACGGGGAACCACGGGAAGGCGAACTCGCTGCGTGCCGCTCTCACGCACACTCTGACCCTGAAAGTTAAAGTTCTTTATTTAGTTTTGTGGGGGACCTATTGGAGGTCCGACACGCCAGTTACCAGCGAAGTGTTGCTGGGCTGACGTGCCATGCCCGAGCGCTACGACACAGCTCGGGTGGACGCTCCGGGAAATCTATCTTATTCTACGGTTCATGCATGCACGCCTGCATGCATGCGCGCCGCGCGCGTGCCTTTTCGGCTGTACTCAGTAGCCGATGTATCCCTTTAGCCAAAGGGCCTCGCGACACAAGTCGGCGAGTAGAGAGAAGGCCTCTGGAGACGACACGAAGTGGTGTGTCGCCTCTGGCCATCTCCACTCGCCGGCAGGAATGATTTCCCGCAGAGCTTCTCTCTGCGGGTCGAATAGTGGACATTCGAGGAGGAAGTGACCGACCGTGTCCTCCTCGTCTCCGCAGACGCAGCTGCTACTGTCGGCGACTTTGTACGCGAAGAGCCGCACTCGGAAGTCACCATGGCCAGTAAGCACCTGCGTTACGTGGTGACTCGGCCTCATCCACTTCGCCGCCACTCCCTCCTCGACACTGCTGAAGAAGGCGTATGTCGTGCGGCCCTGGTATGAAGAAGTCCACCTTGCTTGCCACAAGTTTATCGCCTCACTCTCCAGCAATGTTCTCGCGCCGTCGTCTCCCGCGCGAACGACGATGTTCCCGAACCTGGCGTCCTTTCCTCTTCGCGTGTCGAAGAGGGCTCTGCGCTGTCTCAGCAGGATGTCGACCGGGACCGCTCCGGCCACCACGCACACGCTCTCGCTCGATGCCAGTCTGTAGGCACCGGTCACTGCTACCAGTGCTCTGCGTTGCGCGCTCCTAAGTGTTCGCATCTCCATCGCTCCACAACGGTCAACCCATCCAGCGGCGGCATAAGTCACCACTGGTAGGAACACACCGCGGTAGATCACGGAGAGCGTGCCGAATCTAAGTCCCCATCGGCTTCCCGCGAGTCTACCGAATTTCCTGAAGAGCGGCCCGACCTTGTCGCTTAGATATCTAACATGGGATCGGACACCCATGTTCCTGTCGAAGTGGACGCCAAGGTACCGCACGACGGACTTGAATTTAATTCCCTGCTCGTTTTCCCCTATCCGAATGGTCGGTGGTCTACTCGCAAAGTCGGCCTTATGTTGCAAGTGGACTTTACGTTTCCTATCCGGCCGCGTGCCTCCTCGCCTTCCTATGTTTGGGCGCCCGATGCTGCTGCTCTTGAGGACTATCGCCTCCGTCTTGCGGGCCGATAGTTCGAGTTTCACAGCCCTGCACCAGCCTAGGATCTGGTCAACGACTCGCTGACCCTCGATCTCTAGGGCTTTCCTACTGTCGCCGGTGACGAGTACCAATAGGTCGTCCGCGTAAGCTATGAATTTATTCTCAACTGAGGCTTCGAGTAGCCTCAGGAGACCGTCGAACATGAGGTTCCAGCACGCTGGTCCGAGGACAGAGCCCTGTGGGCATCCTCTGGTGGCGCGCTTGGAGATCCTCTCTGTTCCAATTGCTAGGCTTACCCTGCGGTCGTCGAAGTAACTTGCAATCACTCCGAAAACGTTCCGCGGGCAGCCTCGCTCTTTGAGGCTATCTAATACTAGGGGCCACCAGACGTTGTCGAAAGCGCCGGAGATATCGAACAGTAGTGCTATCGCATGCCGATGCTCTGTGGCCTCAACCATGCGACGCAATTCAACGATTGTGAGCTCCGTCGACCTCCCATGCATGAAGCCGAATTGTCGATCGGAGATCTTCCCAGGCGCCATCGCAGTCTGGTCAAGTCTCCTTTTGAGGAGTTTTTCGAGTAATTTCCCTACTACGGAGAGGAGGCATATAGGTCTGTATGACTTCGGGTCCTTCACGTCTTTTCCTTTTCCCTTCAGCAGGACTCTAAGTGAGCCCTCCTTCCAAGCTGAAGGGAAGACGGCCCACTGAAGGCACCCGTTGAAGAGCCGTACCAGCTGACCGGGGATTGTGGCAACAGTTGCCTTCAGCACGCAGACCTCGATGAGATCTGGCCCTGGTGCTTTCCTGTTGCCAAAAGTGGAAACAGTTTTTCTGACTTCCTCCTCGGTGAATGAGGAGGCGTCTTCGGTATTTGGTGCGATTCGTGCACCGTTCCTAATCACACGCTGGTCAGGCGTGTCTTCTTCCTCCCGGTCTTCGGGGACGTGCGCTTCCAGCAGTAGGCTGGCTGTTTCTATTGCACTTGTCGTGCTTCTATCTCCCTGCCGGAGCGTGCTAAGCACGCTCTCAACTCGGAGTTTCTTCGCCTGGAGCTTGTATACGATGCCCCAGGGTTCCGAGTTCCCGTGCGACTTTACGAAGTTTTGCCAACTCTCTAACTTCGCCTTCTTCACCTCCTTGCTGTACTTACGCAAAGAAGAGCGGTAAGTTTGCATTTTCTGAAGTCGAGCAGGCTCGTCTCTTTCCCGCTGGAAGGCACGTCTTTGCCGGTATACGGCCTTCTTGAGCTTCGTGAGCTCTCTTGTCCACCACGGGTTGGACTTTCTAAATCTTCGCTTGCGTGGCATGGCTGCGGTGCAGGCATCGATGATGGTGCCATTCTCTCTACATCATCCGCGGACCCCAGTGTAAGGCCATCCAGTCTCGATCGAGAGTGATCGGCCAGGCTTTCGGCGAACCGTTCCCAATCGGCCCGACGAACGTCGAAGCGATTGTTCGCGGCACTCCGTCTTGCCGCTGAGACCTTCGGTAGCCTCACTCTGATGTCCACGGCGTTGTGGTCGCTGGTAGTCCAGCCGCACCTGACACTCCAGCCCCGGATGAGTCGGGACATGGAAGGCGACGCCAAGGTAACGTCGATGTATGACGATCCTCTTGGCGTCCAGTGAGTCGGTGGCTGGGCAACGTCATTCACAACTTTCATGCCAAACGCCGCGACGAGGGCTTCGAGTTGGGCTCCTCTGTCGTCGGTTCTCTGCGGGCCCCAGAGTGACGACCGGGCGTTTGCATCTAACGAAACTGAGAGTCTCTGCTCCCTCAGGGAACGTAACACCGTTTCGAGGTGCCTGAGGTGCTTCTCAATCTCTTCGCCATATTGGAAGAAACGCCGCCCGGGATGCCCGACGGCCTCCGGGGACGCTATTGGTGACCGAGTATAAGGAGATAACCCATCCCCCGCCTCGAGATCCTCAAGGGCGTCCCCGCCCGCGTCAGGGGCGTTGCAACGAGGGCACACCCCCCGCCAACGGCGCCCTCCACTCCGCAAACATTTCCGTCCGGACCTGGTGATTCTGACCATCGAGCTCCTCCTCTTCCTCGCGCGTGAGATCTACCCCAGGCGGGCGGCGGAAAGTGCGGGCGATGTGGTATAGCTTCTCCGGCTCCGCCGCCACCACATGGAAGGGTGGAACCACGGCGAGGAGTCCCGCCGCCTCGGCGGAGATGGTGCGGTAAACCCGTATGGCCCGAAGAGCCAGCCGGCGCTTCACTCTCCCCAAGAATGCTTGGCTGTGCCGGCTGGCCTCGAGCGAGCGGTTCCATACGGGTGTCCCATACAGGGAAATTGACTGCACCACCTCCATATAGAGGCGGCGTACTTTCAAATCCGGCCCCCCGACATTCGGCAGCAGTCGTGCCAAGGCGGCTGCCGTCTTCTCTAGTCGGGGGGCGAACTATTACTCTTTACCTGTCTCTATCGCAACCTCTATACCTCACTCCTCTCTCTATAGTTCCAACCAAATAAAAATTCATTTGTTTAAACAATCGTTTAATTAATAAAAAGTGGGCGAACATTGATGGGAGTCACTATACCATAGTACGTACTTGCATATTAAAACGTAAGTATTAAGACTTGGGAACGCCGTTCGGTCGATTATCCCACCTCCGAATACAATTACGAATAAAAGATACATGTGATTTTCAGCTATTCCTCATTCTCGTCACGAATAAAAAATTGAATAAATCATCTTCCCTACATCGAGCTTCGAATCAATCTCAAAGTTAGGCGGAAAATCATACGTCGAAAATCAAAGATACATTTCAGTTACGAGTATCTGTCGAAATTCACCGTCGAATAAATGGTGGCGCTGCCTTGAACTCTTGAATAGAAGTTAAAGATACTTTGAAACTCATCAGCTGTATCTTCGAATAAATTCTCTCAAATAAACTCTCACCGCTAGAGGCGACGAATACGCATAGCCGTTAATTCGAGATTCCGATGACCCACGGATGACAAATGAAAATCGTGAAAAGTATCTGACTACTGTTGCGAATCCCCCCCCCCCCCCCTCCCCGAGGCACGGACGCGCCTTTTTATAAGAGCCTCCATCGAACGTTCTCGATTTTCTAGTATGATTTGGTCGTCAAGGTAAATAGCCTAAAGTCCGCCGCTCGTTCTCGCGGTTGCTACCGCTTGTTGTTCTACGCAACGGTCACAACACCGTCGACGCTCACGTAAGCGCACACACGCATGCTCGCGCGCGTTTGCCTCCTACATTATTTTTTTATGGGACTTTTATCAATATATTTTTCTGATTAAAATAATATCCAATATGATTTAATTTCTATGATATTTTCTTGTATAATGAACGACAGAAGTTTCGGAGTCAAAGAAGGACAGCGTATGAAAAAAAAGAGACGCGGAGAGTCCTTCTCACCTCGAGTTCGACTGCTCGGTTTTCGTCGCGTCGCACAGAGAGGACAAATAGCCTTTGGTTACTAATGCATATATATTGACAATTACTCACAGGAAATGATATTTAACAATACAATTAATAAATATGATTCTATATAAAGTTTATTGCTTATAAAATATGAAGAAACAATCATTATTTTATATCGCAATAATTTCCAAATTAATCTATATAATAAAAATCAAATGCTGTTCGTTGGTCACGACATCACGTGAGAACGGCTGGACCGATTTGGCTAATTTTTTTTTTTTAATGTTCGTTGTAGTCCGAATCAGGTTCTTACGCAAAGAAAGTTAGGAAAAGTTGGCCGGAAATTGGAAAAAATGAGACTACTCATACCGCGACCGCCGCCAGAGGGCCACGACGGCATCACCTACCGCGGTCACCGCCAGATGGACAACGCGACGTAGCGAGTTTCTCGAAATTAAAGTGTTGCGCGGGCGGTATTAACATGCGTAGCAGATGTGGATTTTAACCTTATGTTAGCAATTGCTCAACATATCCATGTTGTTGCCCTCTGTTGTACTATGGTACTCTGTTGGTTACCGACAAAATTTCAATATTAATTTTTGTTCAGGATTCAAGCTGTGAAATTCGGTGCCTGTTATTTCAAATGGTAAATAAAACCCGCTGTTTCATACGGTTTTTGTCGCGTATGTCAACACGCAGCAAGAACGCGTGTCGCCGTTGCTCGACACCGCGTAATAACCGTTTCATCTCTCATTTGCCGAATTTGACAGTTTGAATCCTTCAAATCAAGACAAACAAGGATCGTCCGATGTGCGAGCTCCAATCACGGTGCTCCACATTCGACGGTCCTTGTTATTAAAGGCACCTCTGCGTATGCCTTCTCGCTCTCTTATCGTTCGGCGCTCTTAAGGGGGCCGGCAGGCATTTGACCTTGACTGTCACGCCCATTCTCGAACGCTCCTCGAACGGTCAGTAGGGAAAACTAAATGTGGAATGGTTAAAATTTTTTTTGTGGAACTACGTCGCGTCTACGACATATCGGTAAAGAAGAATATATGAAATGCCGACTTGAGTACTAGCGGAAGAGAGAAACGAAAATTGAGAGAGAAAGCTAGCGACTAGACATGGTTGCCACATATAATCCTTCGCCTCACTGTTGCCATGTCACCAAATCCATAAATGTACAAGCGTTTCGAGAAACTGATTTCTGCCTCGTGAGCACGATTCGGCCCACCAACACATGCAGCCATGCTAACACATACATTGCCACGGGCGCGTAGCTATACGCAGGACTCGTTGTCACATTACCTCTGCAGTTTTTCGCTAATATCTCTGAATTGAAACTCGAATGGCGGTCACGTGTATGCAAAAGCTAAGGAAATCATTTGATTTATATTAAATTGAATCAGTTTATTCTTAACATTATAATAATTTTATACATATTTCCAGGACTTCTTGAAAATGAGCCGGAATTTACTTCCTGTCAGAAAGAAAATTATATTCAAATATTATTTAAATGAAATCTTTTTTTATGCCACGAAGCGCATAAATGTAATAATATATATATCATCTATCTAATGCCGTATTTTTTCTAAACTAGAAGAATTGTTGTGGAACGACGGTAGTGTGCCAAGTTTTCACCTAAATGACCAGGGTTCAAGTCCTACCTACTAACACATTTTTTTTACATTTTATTATGTTTTATGATTATGTATTTATATTTTCATTTCACGCATAAAATTGCATTTTGAATTATAAATAACATGTATTTATTTACTAACAACGGGATTATTTACTATTATTATATATTATTATTTCTATAATAAATATATATTAAATTTTATAAATTTTCTGTGTTTTCCGGATTTCGAACAAGTTACTATTACATTTCTGTGATGTGATATAAGTTCATCTACCTTTTCTTGAACAAGTGAGGTTTTTTCTCCCTTATATGATATTGTCCAATCGAACGTTGATTGATACTGACATCCTGTCTGATCCGTAATTAGATTTGCGAGGTGATATATTTTACTACTTTCCGATCATTTTCGGCGGCCTGTTATATTTTATCAAAATGAAATCGGTACTTATAAATATACAATGATAAAACATAATAAAGGAAAAAATGCGTTGGTCGACAGGATTTGAACACTGGTCGTCCGGCTGAAAACTTGGCACGCTGCAGTCGCGCCAAACCGAATCTTCTTGTACCTCAGAAAAAAAGGCATTACATAGGAAAGAATGAAAATCCTCAATCTACGTCTGTACAGAGCCCAAATTTCGAATTTATACCTCGTCGTTGAGTAATTTACAATATTCGGCAGCATGCCGCGAAGCGTTCGAGGCAAGCCTGACGTTACGAGACGCGTAGCGACACGTGCACGGGTCAAAATCTATAGAAACTGCAGCTTCAATATTGCAATGAGCAGTTTATAAATGGTCAATTGTCTTTCCCAAAGGTTCAATCTACGTCTGTACAGAGCCCAAATTTCGAATTTATACCTCGTCGTTGAGTAATTTACCATATTCGGCAGCATACATATCTTACATACGTAAACCTGTACTATCGATCTGCATTATCGACCGTATTCTATCGCAACGTACAGTGTCTGCCGCGGAGGGACCGTGGCGCTACTAAGCGGAACCGCAAAATTGTGATTTTTTTTCTATACATTTTACGTCTTAAATAAGCAAGTAATCAATTAAAAATGCATACCACCGTGTTTGTACATGTCTTTGTTACGTCTATACAGAGCCTTTTTTTCAATAGGAACACTAAATCTCTCGAAATTAAGAGAAACTCTCAGCGGCGGCCATCTTGTGACGTCATACTTGCTTCAGAATTCGAATTTTCTGCCGAATATTGTAAATTACTCCACGTTGAGGTAGAAATTCGCAATTTGGGCTCTATAAAGACGTACATTGGACTTTTAGGAAACACAATTGACCACTTCTAAACTGCTCATTGCAATATTGAAGCCGTAGTTTGTATAGATTTTGACCCGTGCATACGTATGTGGTTTTCAAAGCATGACAGTCAAGGTCAAATGCCTGCCGGCCCCCTGAATGTTCTGCTCGCTCCGTCAGTCAGTCGTCTAGTGTTGCTTCATTCTCGCTCAGTAGAGATTCTCATGTCTCTCGCTCTGAGACTCTCGCGATTTCTTATTTTTCAACCCGTCGTACTCTAGTTCTTCCGCGCCGCGCTTCGTGCGTTCTGCCTCGCGTCAAGATCTCCGTCGTCTGCGTTGAAGATCTCTCTCTGTTTCAATCTCGACCTGTCCCGTGGATTTATTTGCGCGCTCAACTCTGAGTGGTCCCGGCATCAGGCTGCTCCGACCGTTGGTCGACGCCGAAACAATTTTCTTTTTATTTTTTTCTTTTTTTTACCCTGTTGTACTCTGTTGGTTTCCGACCAAAAAGAATAAATATTAATTTTATTCTTATTTTTATTTTTACAGCATATCATTTTTATTATATAAAGATTGACCGTACATATTGTGTCGCAATCGACCAAAGTTACGAATTAACAAAATTTTATAATCGCATTACAATGCCGCGAATAAGACGGAGCAATTTAGGTCGCAGAACTCGCAATGCTACAAACCAAGCGAATATTATATCTAATCGAACTGTAGATGAACGCGAAGAGCGACGTAAAATTGAACGGAATAGATTGTCCCAAACACGTTCAGCAACGTACACCAGAAGAACGAGAAAATAGAAACGAAGATGATATGTATCGAATGAGGCATCATCGATCAGTAGAAACCAATCGCGCGACAATGAATTCGAATAATCGTGCAAGAAGACAAAAAATTGTTGCGTTGAATACTCATCGAGCTCCATTCCGTTATGACATGGCAATTGATTACAGTGCAGAAAAATCCGTTGTTATTGAAACCATGAGTGTTGTGTGCCCACATTGTAAGGCATTGAGATACAAAAATGAAACACCTGGATTGTGTTGCGCAAGTGGCAAAGTCAAATTGGCGCCATTGGTTCCCGCCACCAGAGCCATTGCGCTCATTAGTTTCTGGAACAGGAACAGATTCCACACATTTCCTGACACAAATCCAAAAATACAATAGTTGCTTCCAAATGACTTCATTTGGCGCAACAAATGTGGTTCAGGACAATTTCATGCCCACTTTCAAGATTGAAGGTCAAATATATCATCGAGCAGGTTCGCTTCTGCCATCGCTGGATGCAGACTATAAATTTCTGCAGATTTATTTCATGGGAAATTCACCACAAGAAGTAGATCAGCGTTGTGCACACAACAATTCGGTGAAAAGACCAATTGAGGAACAACTGCAAACTTTTTTTCATCAACACAATGAATTGATTGCATTGTTTAAAACCGTACTGGATCGCATCCCATCTGATAATCACAAAATTGTAATCAGAGTCGATAAGACGCCTGCGGGAGAACACGCAAGACGTTTCAATGCGCCAACAATTGATGATGTTGCCATTGTCGCCGTTGGTGAAAATTTCGAATCCCGTGATACCGTTCTACATAGTTCTACAACTTTTCCAATTTTTTTCGTCAAACGCTCATCAAATACGAACATTGTTTTCGACGATATCGCAACATGTTTCCCATCAAAACCGATTGATTTGTGGACCAAATACAAAGATAACTTCACCACGAGGCATTGATATTAATTGCTAAACTCCAGTCGTTCAAAAGTTGTAATGTCATTGATGCGCGCATTGTGCGCCGCCCACAAGGGCAACCCGCCCGGAGGGCCACTCGCAGCTAGTTGTAAATAAAGTGTTATATTTTTTTGTAATGTTACTTTCTTATTTCCTACACCTATAAACTATCGATTATAAAACAATGATTCCAATGGTGGACAATAAGGAAAATAAGAAGGCAATAAGAGTGCAATGAAATTATACAATAAAAAATAATTATTTTCCAAGCAAATACAGAATGGATTATGTCAGCATACTATATTTATTTATTACGTATGTCACTGATATTTCTTCCGTGGTTCACGATCAAATGTTCTACGTAGGTACACAGGAACAGGTGCGACATGTTTAGCGTTGTTGATATTTGAGATCCATGATAGTTGTACGTTATTAGTTCCACAACAGACGAGTGTATCTCGTCAGCGGGGCCACGAGGCCACCGACGAGATATTTAGAAAGACTGCCAGCCTTACGGGAGAAAGTGTCGCTCGAAAAATACGGTGTTTTCTACCGCCCTCTGGGATAGATTTTGGCTGGAGTAAGAAACAGAACGCCAACGACGGTATCTCGTTGGTGCAGAAGACCACTAAGGAAATTCTCGTCGGTGAGCAGATGAATCATCACGGAACGTATTCGAATTAAACAGATATTTTTTTCTTCAGTGTTGTTTTTTAAGGTTTAAACTATTGAAAGTAAAACTAATATCAAGGACCAAAAATTCGTAGAAATATTTTTCGTAAGAAAGTATTAAAGCCTAATTTCAGGAAAATCAATTTCTACTTCAAATTTCATATGAAATACTTTAATTTGTAATTTAAAAATGTTTCATGAACAAGCATTACTTCCTTACACTTTTTTTATAGATAATTGTTCCAAGGATCGATCTGTGGAAACAGAAATATGTTGCAAACCAGAGTAGCGTTTATTTAACGTATTACTCCGAATGATATAGAGTTTTGAGAGAGAATCACGTGGATGAATTAACCTTTTCGTTATGGCAGTTCGCTCCGCCGGAGTGACGCCACTGAACGGTGCACCGCGCCACAAGACCCCGGGTGGAGGGACCCGCCCAGTGTCCCCTTCTCTGGAGCCTTCGGATTGGGCTTCCCGAGACCCAGCTCGGTCCACCCACAGCTCCCGGAGTCTTCGTGCCCCGCTCGGAGCCGGTTTCGCAGAGGAACTAGCCCCGGCCGAGGCAAGAAGACGCCGCCACCGGAAGGAAGAGCCGTCAGAGGCGCTATCCGGCACGCCCCGACCCTTCCTACCCCAACCCCCCCACGAAGACCCCTCCCCTAAGGGAGGGACGAACCGACACCCCGCCCCCCATACCGGGAGAATAAACCCGGGGGGTGGCATCCTATCACGGGGGGAGCAATGCTTCCCGCCGGAGGCCGGGGTCAGCTCACACCCCGCACTCCCAAATCCACCGCCCCCATTGGCGGGAGCCTCCCCGCGCCGACCCCACCCGGTTCCCCACTCCCGGGGGCATCAGTCGTCACGGGAGGGACCCCCGCACCCTCCCTTCTCTTGCCACCTCCCTCGAGAGGGGCACACGTCGGCTCAGGGGTCGTCCCCGCGCCCACATCCTCCTCGCGGTGCCCGGGTCCCTTTCCCGGGCCCGCTCGGCGGCCTCTTTCAGCAAGATCGCGTCCTCGCAGAAGGAGGCCACATCCTTCATGCATGTCGGTAGCCTTCGGTGCTTGCAAGTTGCCGGATATATACGGCACCCATACATACAGGTCGTCACGTGGATGCCAGATATAGACAGCACTCTTACACACAGGTCATCACGTGGATGCCGGATATAGACAGTACTCGTACACACAGGTAATCACATGAATCCTGGATATAGACGGCATCCGTAAACATAGGTCGTTACGTGAATGTCGGTTATAGACGGCACCCGTACACACAAAAAGAAATTCTAGGAAATTGTAGGAACAAAGATTAAAAAATAATTTGTTACGAGTCAAATAAAAATAATGTTAATTATGTTATCTCTATTCCACACGTAATGAATTTATTCGACGAATAAAAATAATTTTTCATTGGGTTGAACGATTCATCTTCAGCGTTGAATAAAGTATTCATTTTCATCTGTGTCTTTATTCGGCGGTTCGGTCTTTATTCGACTTTGAATAGTATGCGGAGCCGTGTTCGAATACCGTAACGGGGACAGAGCAGTCAAAGACTGGCGCACACGTTGCAATGTATGCAGTTGTACATATGTATCGCCCAGTGACCAAAGCGGGGATCGAATAAAACTGTAGACACTTATGAATCATAGTTCTTTTTAGACCTTTGAAATTTTGAATCATTTCATTTTTTATTTTATTTAGCTTTACACATGAATATATTGACTCTGTTGTAAAAATTTATTTCATAATAGCTGCTTTTTCGATTTAAAAAAGTTCTAATGATATGTTGGTACTGTAAAAATAGAATCTACGTTCGTTTTAAATTTCTATAAAAAAACCTGCATTTGTGGAATTTTTACGTGCCTTGCATTTTTTGTAAATATGATTTTCAACCAAAAAATCGACAGAAATTCTCAAATATGTATATCAATAACCGCAATTCGTCAGATTTTTTCAAAATTTTTGCATGCAATTAATTGGAAAAAGTTGACCAAAAATCGAATGACGCAACGGCCATTCAAATATTTTGAAGGGCATTTTTGACTACCTCGTCCGGCTAGGCTATTTAACGACAAAATATTCCAAATTGTAATATTCCCATATTTCAATATCATTTAAAATAGTTCAAATACTATTTAAAACTATTAATGAGGTTTAATAACAAACTAATTTAAATAGAAAATGAAATTTTGACAAAAAGTACAAGATTATTGTAAGCTCGCTATTACAGTAAATTATCTTCTTTTCACTGACACTCATACGAATCGATGAAACGTCACTGAGCGTCCCATTTGAAATACACAGGGCACGCTGATAAGAAACCTATGGCATACCAAAATGACTGGCATTCAAACGGAGAGAATATCTGTCTCCGATATAATGTTGCACGGAGAAGCGGACAGCGAAACTCGAGAACCGTTGTCGCCGAGGAGTTGGCCACACATTGTCGGCTATATCGGTGTGACACCAGAAGCCCACTACTAATCCAATTACAAAACTTCTTTATTTTTGGTTTTTTTTTTATGAAACTTTTTTATGAAACGAATTTTTAGTCCTTGATATTAGTTTTACTTTAAATATTTTAGGTCTTATAAAGCAACACTAAAAAAAAATATCTGTTTAATTCGAATACGTTCATCGGAGAATGTAACATTTGATAATCGTGGCCTTCTGCATAGACGAGATACCGTCGTTGGCTTTCTCTTTCTTACCTCAGCCACAGACAAGGTATAGGAGTAGACCAATCACCAATGTATTTTTTTGTCTCACGCTCGGGGGGCTCTAGAGCCCCCTTACCATTCCGTGTCATATCCTACCGTATCAGCCAGATCTTGTATTGTGGAACCAATACTCTACAACGGCGCTGTTGCTGATAGAATTTTAAATCTCATGTCGGAGATTCTATAAATGATGAATGAAACCAAAGAATGTCGTGTCCTTTTAATTTCGTTACACCTGTTACACGAGTGCATCGAAGGGGACGTTTCTACGTGGGGAAGCTTATATTCAGATAAATCATATACATGAAATATATATTATTTTATATTGCATGCGCTTCGTAAATATCGCATTTACTATTATAGAAAGCCAGTGTTCCGTAATCTGCTTATTTTCTTTCTAATCACTTTGCTATCCTATTTCTCGCATACAATGAAGCGAAATGAACGGAAAACTCACTATAAAAAGTCTGCTTATCCCTTTTGTGATTTAACGAACCGTACTACAACGAACAATATTTCTTTTCATTCATTTCCAACGAGAGATAATGATAGGTGCATAACGTGGCTGATTAACTGTGGTTTAGATGATTGGGTGGAAATGTCTGATAAAAAATTACAAAATCAATATGTGTGCAGTCAACATTTTTCTAATCATTCTTTTTACGCGTCGAGTAGACTGCGCCAAGATGCCGTACGGGAAATTTTTCATTCGTCCGATATGAATAATAATACTTTTAGCACTGAGTCAGACACTATGTCTGTACAGGATGACATGTCATCAATACAAAGTTGTAATGTCTTAGAACAGCAGCTAATGGAAACCCAGGTACAATTAGGGCAAGAGAAGAAAAAATCTAAGTCTCTTCGCTTGCAATTGCGGGCAAAGTGTAAGGCAATAAGTCGATTGCGAGATAAGCTTTCTTCAGGCAATATCGATGATATATGTTTGAAAAAAGCAATTTCTAACAGAATTTCCGGGTACTTAATGACATTTGTTATCCTCATATTATTTAAACCCAAATCGTGGCGAATTTTTTCGAAAAAGGTGCAACAATTATGCATAACAATGCACTACACTTCTCCCGTTTTGAACCATAAAATGCGTGACATTTTTGGTTTTCATTTGCCAAGTCCATCCACAATTAGTCGATGGTTCGGGGAAATCGACATTTGGCCAGGAATTTGTCCAATTTTATTTAACGCGAAAAAATTAAAATCTTCTTACATGGAGATTGCAGATCGTAATTGCACCCTTGTATCGAAACTGGTTTAATGAATACGAATGCGCTGATTCATAAGGATACAGCGTGGCTCGGCAAGAAATTCAGATGTATAAAAAATTCCGCGAAAACATTTTCCAAATTATCGCATTTCAGACATGTTTAAATTTTTTCATTTTTATCGATAATCCTGTTGGTATTTCAATATACTTTTTAAGTGTGTCTGTAATAAATTTGAGATTTGCGTATACGTCGTGTATGTGAAATTCTGGAAACTAGGTTAATAAACATTTTGTAAATGATTTTTTTATAGAAGCAATTAAGAAATATAGACAGCTGCATTGTAATATTTGAAATACATTTGTAGTTACTTTGGTTCAAGGAATATGGTGATTGTAGCAGTTTTGTTTCGTATGTTTTATTATCATGCAAAGACTTTGTATTATATTCTTAAAGTTTTTTTGCTTGATTTATTCTTCTTTCCACGATTCGTAGTACACTCAATGTTCTTTTGCTTAATAAAATGTATAAATATATAACTTCGTATATTTTATTGTGGTGTATACGTTTGTATACATACGCTGATGTTGGTAAACATTCAATGTACTCTAGGATGGATAAGACCTTCTTTCACGCCTTCACGTGGCCCATCCTGTTAATTTTATTACTTTGACCACTGCATATACTACATCATTGGGAAGTAATAGAAGAACTAGGATGAAAGAATGGCATGCTATTACAATTGCATTATACGTATAATGGTATATCTGGTTTTAATAGTAAGGTGGCTTGATTTTTAAAGCCCAATAACTAGTAGAATTTATTACATACGTAAAAGTATGTTTTTATATCTAATTGTAATGTATTCTTTCTAGAAGATCATACCATTTCATACCATGACAATAAATTATTACAAAAATTAGATTTTTATTAGTAAGCAATGCTTAGAAGCTTACATTGTTGTGTCCGGTAACTGCTCGACTGACTGACAATGAACCACTGAAATTCTCAAGACCGCGATCGGAAGAGAGTACGAAATGCAACATTGTAACGCACTGCCTATTAATAATGAATAAACAGAATCCAACTGTCTTATTATTAAAAACATCGTAATGAAAATATTATGAGCCGATTGGAGATATTTCTCTAATAAAAACGAATCTAAATTCGCTATAAATCGGAGAATAACGAAGACTAAATTTATATTGAAAACTGTTATGGAAAACGGTTTCGGTAACGAATCTTGTCTACTCTGGGACTGGACCAGTTATGCCAGAATCGCGTGACGCCGCCCCCGGGGGGGGGGGGGGGGGGTATCCCCTCCGCCGACACAGCCCCCACTCTGACGTAACGTTGTCTAAGCTGCCTGCTCGACTATTCGACGCGTTCCACCGATTAGCGCAATCGATTCCCGGTTCGTCGAATCGGCTTTTGTAAACTAAAAAAGATACCAATGAAAAATTAGGACTAGAAATTCTTTT
>CM052143.1:15060479-15235988 GCA_028454255.1 Halictus ligatus
TGCTCGACTATTCGACGCGTTCCTCCG
Organism: Halictus ligatus; assembly: GCA_028454255.1. Classification (NCBI taxonomy): domain Eukaryota; kingdom Metazoa; phylum Arthropoda; class Insecta; order Hymenoptera; family Halictidae; genus Halictus; species Halictus ligatus. Next base: position 15,060,507 of record CM052143.1, read on the forward strand.
ATTAACGCAATCGATTCCCGGTTCGGCGAAGCGCACATTTCGCTACAACTTTTAAACTAAACAACATACCAATGCGAAATTAGGACTAGAAATTCTTTTTAAAAATCGGGTTTAATGGCGTATACTGAAATATGTCTAAATTTTTTAAATAATTTTGTTTGTTGATTTTTAAGACAAAGCCGGATTATATAGTCAAAAGTGCCTCCAAACCAAATTAATTTTTAGTCGTACCATGCTCAACAATAAATTACGAAAGAATTCATGAATATTCTACCTAATATCATACACGACTGAGATTTCTTCTGAATTTTTGGCTGCAAAATCCATTTTTAAACAAATCCGAAAGCATAAAATTGCCGATTTTATATCGAAGTTTTCAGTTGACCGGTTTATGTTATTAAGTTACTTGTGTCTCATCGTGATTATTAATGTGAATTATTTCGAAAAATCGATTTTGCAAACCAAAAATTATGAAAAAATCTCAGTCTTGTATGATATTTTTCGTAATTTTTTGTTGAGCATAGTGCGACTAAAAATAAATTTGGTTTGTAGGCTCTTTTGACCATGTTATCCGAATTTATCTTAAAAATCAACAAAAAAGATTATTTAAAAAATATAGAACATATTTCAGTATACGACATCAAACACGATTTTAAAAAATTTCTAGTCAAATTTCGCATTGATATTTTTTTAAGTTTAAAAGTTGTAGCAAAATGTGCATCTCTCCGAACCGGGAATCGATTGCGGTTCAGGCGCTTGAAATTTTGGTAATGTAGCGGCGGTACATCTGTGTGGGTCCAAGCCGGTGGAGGGGTTTGCCCCCACCCCCGCCACGTGTGACGGCGTCCCATGATTTTGGCATCACGACTGGACGAGTCTGATCGAGCTCGATGAATGTAGTTGTGTTCGTACGTGTCCTACTGTTGCGTTCGTCGTTTAATTTCTCACTAAAAACATGAAAGAAAATAATACAACTACATTCTGAGTCACATAGATTAACATTTTTTAATCACAATTAATTTTTAACTCTTTCGAATTTCACAATTAATATTAATGGATATTTTGCAAGATTCTTTAAAGCTAAAATTTATATAATAGTGTTAAAAAATTATAAAAATGCGAATAATAATTATAATGGAGAAGTGTGTAAATAAACTGTATAAAATAAATGTATGAAAATTGTATTTCTATAATTTGAAAACGTGATATCTATAATTATTTAATCTTGTATTTATTATTAATATTGTATTTGTAAGAATTAATATTATATTTTTTATGATTTCAAATAAAAAAATATAATTTGAATATATAGTCAGAACATCAAATATGAAGATAGCGTCAATCATTTGTATTTGACCAGGTTTGATCATTTTTGTCGATGTAGTTCCAGCATTTATCGTTCGTCAGCGTAGAGGGCGTAAGAAAACCATTTGTTTACATGTGAGACACGAAGCCCCATATGGTGAGTGGTCTACTCTTATACCTCGTCTGTGCTGGCAGTCTTTAACAGTAAATCGTCGGTATACAAGAGCTGGCAAGTGTGCATTCTCATTTCCTCTCTGATGGTAACTACTCAGGCGAACGGGTTTTTCATAACGAATTAATTAAATTGTTATAAATTTTAATGATATATATATTTTTTATGAAATAGTACAATTTTATAATTTAATTATTAGTTTCTTAGAAAAACAACTAGGAAATTTTGTCATTTTATTAGAAGTTATTTCAATTTTACTCTGCTTTTGTCAAATATACTTGTCATTGCTTCAAAATAATCAAGCACACAAGTGTCCGTTTTCAAAATGAAATAAAACATAGTTAATAGAACAACATGCATTTATGATGTTTAAGTCAGGCTGAAATAAAATGCAATTTCAAATTTGGATCATTTTCAACTTTTCATTCGGGTCTTTTTTATATAAAATTGACCCACTTATAGGTATTTTTTCATTCCTATGTTATTCAGACCATTTAAATAAAATAATCAAATCCTATTCCGCCATTAAAACTTTTCGACTTGTTGAAGTATCTGTTGTTCGCGTTTGTTCTAACAATAAATATTTTTTAATGACATGATTTTTATGTTGATAATGGTTCATTTTGCAACACCATATTTTTTAAGTAGTTGTGTTGTACACACGCCTCGTTCAAGTTTCTTAACTTTTTGTATATCAATACATTGTATGTCAATTGCCAGAAATTGAAAACGAAGAATTTATGTCCTCATTCATGACTTAAATACGTTAAAATATATTGATAATATTCGTTTCTTTTAATTTTGCTGTTTTGGATTTGATCTACTCATTTTTTTCTAATAAAGAAATGCGTAAAATCAATGTTTAGAGTTTAGAGAATAGAGATCAGTGACGGATATTTAATATGAACTCTTTATTTTTCACAACATTATTCTGAGATCTGTTTTCACATCGATTTATGCTGTTATCAATCATGCTATCAGTACAGAATTCAATGCGCGCATTAAGATGATTCGTCTTTCTCCTAAAATTAGGGTTTTTAGACAATTATTCGCGTTTTTCATGAGAAACTGCGTACTATTTTTTAAGTAATTAAACAGGCACACAACGACTTCTGCTTAATATCTTGTAAGAAAATGAAAATATCCAAAAATGTAGTTTGCCCTCTAAAACACATACATATATAAATCGCGTCCACTACAGTTTAATTTCATTTTTCTCCTATTTTTCCTGTTTATTTCTTTTTTTTACCATTACGTAGAATATTGAATGCTCGGACGACAGTAATTCTGACGACCGCGGAAGAAGAAGAGAAAGAATTGATAAAAATATTAGAGAAATACTTGGACAGAGAAGATGTGGTACTAAACACAATACTATGTATATGGTGTTGAAAAAAGTCTTCTGAAATAAAGTATAACGTGTACACAATGAAAAGAAATTTCTCTGTGTAACACTGATTTGTATGATTTTATATGTACAGTGACTTATTGTTAGACTGCGGATCTTTATGCAAAATAAAAATTTTCTTCATTGATTGTAAGACGCAAGAGCCAAATACAAATATCTTCCACTCTTTAAAAATTGAATAGAGGTGAAAACAATATATCGACATCCTTAAATTTTTATAATCTGCAGTCTACTTGTAGTATTGTCGCGGAATGTATTAGTATATACGATACTAGGCAACTTATTTTTATCTATATATCTCCCTCTTTCTCTCGCACGGCCTACTTCTCATTCTCACCGATATCGTTTTAACAAATGCCTGGAAAGTCACATGTCTGGAACAATATGGCAACGACCGGGACCTGCATTAGTCATTGTATATCCGGACATCACTCTAATCTTTGACTATCTTTGCTTCATATAAAGATATGTTATCGTGTTAGAAAAAAAACTTTAACTGTATTATATTATGCACGTATTCAGACAGTTCTTCCTTGCAGGTGTCTCTGTCTATTCTACTATTCATATCTTTATGAATAACCTTTACAATTATTTTTCTATGGTAGTTTATCGCTCCCTATATCAAAATACTTACCCTACCTATTTCTCAGTTTTGTAGTGTGATTTCTGGCTTTCCAAAGCATAAGAATGCTAATTTAAGTCATGAAGCTGATCTAGATTAAAATGTTTCTTGTCGGAAAAAGTAAAACTTTTCCAAATTCAAATTCAATTATTTATGACAGCTGGTTGTCGACGATTTTTAAAAACATTTTGAGACTTTCTGATTTACTTCTGTAATACATATGAGAAGTAGTGTATACATATGACAAGAAGTGCAAGTTTGTCGTGACAGTGACGGGGCTTTGTGTCCTCAATTGCCTCTATCACCGTGAAATAAAAGTCGAACACTTGAGTTTTCGATTTTTATATACGCCTGTAGATAAAATGAGTATAAAAGAGGTTCTGCGTTACAATTGTCTATTGTTTTGTTAAACGTCCCAATATGGATCCGCGAGTGTTGTTTTTAGTTGTAATTTTCGTCGGTTTCGGTACCTTTATTAACGTCGTTATTACCAACCCGACCGCAGCATCTAAACGAATTTCATCCGACATAGTAAAACTTCTCCAGGACTGCAAACTCTCGAATTCCGTCACTTTTACAGAGTGCTTGAGGCGACTGAAAAGGCAACATATTAGTCATGATATAGGTTTGGCATAATGTCCTCAAAACTATACTATCAATATACATATACACTCGCTGTAAAAAATATGTTGACAAGCTCCAAAATTTGTTCTTTCATGCTTTCCATTGTTGTAGACAAACCGCGTATCCTCAAAATGTTCAAAAGGTTTTGTGAGTGTTTTCTAAGGTGGTATAAACAGTAGGTGTTCGCAGTAGGTGTAGAAACCTTATTTAGTGCCGTGCTAAAAGTAATTTGTCAGGTACTTATCGGCTGTATTTTACTTTGATTTGTTCAAGTTTTAATTTTTAAATTATATTTTTCGTATTTTATAATACTTCAGTGATTTTCATTTTCTATCTATGCTGAACAAGAATCTTTGTTAGTTAATATGATGCCACGTGGCAGTAAGCTTACTGAAAAAGAGCAAGTCGCAATTTTAACATTTAGAGAACAAGAGGTGGGAATTCGTGAAATCTGTACATAATTCCTTTTTGTTGATATGTGGATATTTGTAGAGGGATATGTAGATATTTTATACTAATCAGTTGAGTAAATTAAGAGCAAGTACTTGTTTATTCTACAACAGGACTACAATCCTAAACATATCAGTAAAGTTTCAACGCAATATTTCAATTAAAATAACATTAATATGATGCATTGGGAGGCTCAAAATGTCGCTCTCAACCCTATTCAGCATTTACGAGACCATTTGAATAGGAAACATTAGCAAACACTATAACAGTAATAAAATTTTGTTTCCATATCATTTTTGTTTCATATCATTATCAAAAGCGCGATCTAGAACAGAACAAAATTCAATTAATAAATTAGTAAAATACATTTTACTTTTTACATTTTATGCCGAAGAGACTCCAGGAGATTATAAACGACCAAGGATATGAAACTTCACACAAGCAGCAAGTCTATTTTCTGTCGTTCTAAATGTTATGTTTTTCCTAAATTACTGTTTTGTGTAGATACTTTCTGCACGTGATTAATACAAATGACATATTGTTTTGTAGTTAATAGCAATTTTCTATATTCTATTATACAATACGTATTTTGTTACATATCGTTAATTAATATCTAAAAATTGTTTACTCTATGCAACTTGAATTTTTTGTTTCACAAGCAAGAAACTTCATTTTTGGAACTTGACAACATATTTTCTGCAGCGAATGTATATATATTAAAACATTAGTAACATAATACAATAATGTAAATATATGTAATGTATACACATTTTATATGTATACATGTAATACAGGACGGAGCTTTTAAAACAAGTCACCTGTGTATCTCGCTTGTAAGTGATGATTGGAAAAAATGCAATGGACAAAACTTGCAAAATTTTTTTACCTATACTCTGAAAGATTGTTCATAGACGATTACAGTGACCTTCTTATGAATATCATTCAAATTCGATTTTTTCAAAAATATGTCAATAATATTTTTCTAAGAATTATAAAATATTTCTCTTATATTTTCATTAAAAAAAGTACAACACCACTATAATACTGCTGTCAAAATTATAATGTCCTGCTTTTCTTTATCATTAATAATAAATTATTTGAACCTGTAACTTTATTGATGGTATAATATACATGGCTCTTCTTAAATATCTTGTTTGATTGTAACTACTTATCACGTATGAAATATCTTTTAATTGAACAGTGAATTTCGCATCAACATCGTCATGAATCAGAATAAATTAGAATGAGTACATTATTATGTTTCTATGAATATTCAACGTTATTGTACCAATTTTTAGATTGTAATGTGATATTATTACAAAATTTCGCAATTAGTTATTTTTTCTTTTACCTAAAGTTACAGCAGGGCAAAATATTCAAACTTGCTTCTCCTAGAATAGTGATTTTTTATGTCAGTGAGGCAGTGCATGAACGATATGATGTAGGAAAATAGGAAGTTAATAGAAACTTTTGAATTTTACCATATCTAAGTATTTAAGGCTAAAATCCTTGGACTTTTTTATACGGTATAAAAAAGTATGTACTTTACAGTTCTGTTAGTCAATTAATATTTTCCTACACCGTAACTGAAAATTTTATATTTTACAAAATAAGTAAACGTGACGTATTGCGAACAGTAACATCTATGTATGTCTCATTAAGATCATAATTGCATGGAGCTGTGTATGGCGGAATGTATAAAGAAGAAAAGAGGAGACTGTGAAGTAAGTTGTAAGCATTGCAAGTTGTTCGCACCGGCGAAGTATACACACCGTGTGATTAATATCAGTGAAGCCTTATATGGTTCGGAATGCAGTTCCGAAAATTGCACTAAAGTTGCTGAAAAGAAAGATACTCCAGTTGTCGTTAATGTTACTAATCATATTCACGTTCATAACCATTACAATACCAGTTCTAGCCCAACTGGTACCAGTTCTAAGATAATAAATGGTAAGTAATATCTCGTTTTCCCCTAATGTTCTTCAAGTCAAGCATGTTGTACATCAATTGTAATATGTCCAATATTCTTGGGATAACTACTTTTTGTTAATTAGATAACCCACAGGATTGTCCGTGTTATTTTATTATTTGGATTCCATGCTACTGTCGTCCGAAATATTCAATATGCCAGTATCCATATCAATGGCCTTGCAATCCAGTAAGTTCTCGTATTCAAAATAATTCTACCTGCATATTAAGTACTTCTTAATGAGACTGTCCAACCAATTTGAACTTTTTCTACGTATTTTAGTAACTAGACTCCGGATTTTATGCACTTATGACAAAAATAATTAGGTGCAATTTAAAACAGTGAAAAGATTAAAAGAATTTAAGTGTTAATATATAATTTTTACTATAAAATTATCGATGAAAGTATTTTCCATTTATCTTCTGAGTCTTGAAATTGATGCACAAATTTTTTATTTTGCGTAAAGATCCGGAGTCTATATTTATGAGTAATAGTAGCATCTTATACGTAGATTTTCATAACTATATGTATACATATATTTGACTGCCTGTACATAGCTACGTACAATTTATTTCAAACACAAATCCCAATCGACTCTCTGGCTCCAGCTACGTAGGCGTATGCAAAATAAAATTGCCTAATTAATGTCTAATTAATTATATTAAAGTTCGATCCAAGTTTTAAAAGTATGATACAGTGAATCCACTTTATATGTCAGAAGCTCGGGTCTTGTCGTGCTCGGAGCAATTCTTTGATGAAATTCCGAATAGGACAGCAATAGTCTTCCGTCTTTTACAGCCCGCCGCGGTCCGTAAACACGTCGAAATTCGTGTGTCCTATACATTACATGCCAAATTCACAGCGGGGAAATGCTGCCGACGAGATAATACTATTCTCAGACGTAGAAAAGGACAGCGAAGCTCGAGAACTTCTTTATTTTTCATTATTTTTTGATGGAACTTTCGCCAACATATTCGTGGCATTTTTCTGATGAACATGATACCAAATATGATGTGATTCTGATGCTAATTACTTGTATAATGAATAATTCAAATTTCGGACGCAAAGAAGGACAGCGTATAGGAAAGAAAGAGACTCAGGCCTTTAAATCAAAACAGAAACTTTTTTATTATTAATTATTTTTTCCGAGATTTTCACCAATGCAATTCTGACATTTTTTTATTAAAATTATACCAAACGTGATATCATCCGGATCATATTTACACTAATCTTCCGTTAATATAATTGTAATGAGAAGTAACTTTCAGTGATCGTTACACAAGTAAATATCATCGGAATTATATCATATTTGGTATCATTTTCATTAAAAAAATTCCACAAATATGTTGGTGAAAGTCACATAAAAAATAATGAAAAATAAAGAAGTTTTCAATTGGACTAGTAATGGTCACCTGGTCTCACACCGATATACCCGACCCATGTCGTGTTCACATTTCTCGACGACGACGGCTGTCGAGATTCTCGAACTCCATCTAATACAAAATTTAATTGAACAGAATTGGATAGTTATTGATAGTATACTATCTAATATAAGACCCATCTTCAATGACACAATATTTATTAAGTAACTTGAAGATGAGGTCTTTATTATTTAATCGTGAACAAGTAGTAGGCCTAAAACTTCAATGCTTACTCTAAACAATAGCATTTATGAAAATCATTATAAATTGCCATTCTGGAGGTATTTGTAATTTAATCGAACCATTCCAAACACTTTCTGCAACATATTTTAGAAACTTGATTGATTTCAATGCCAATGTGCGGAAAAACAACTGATACAGATTTCGTGTACAAATAAAACTCCATTGGTACGATCTTTAAAAGTTCAATAAAATACTTTTTATTTATTTTTATGCACTCTATTCATAATTTTGGCGTGTATTGTTCTATATTACACAGGGTGTTCGATTACAGGTGGGAGAAAATTTTAGGGGTGGTTCTCCATGACAGTATAAGACAAAAGTGAAGGGTTAAAAAATTGCGATTTCAGCTTCATTTTTTAGTTATTATCGATTAAAAATCCGCCTAAAATGCGGTAACCCGATCAACAGAGGTGTACATTGGTTACGTCATAAAGGCGCGCGACAATCGCATATCAAAGGGGTTCCTCGCTCGAGCTCAATATTAAGCTTTGACGTCTCACACTTTASTCAATAATTTAGGTAGAACCGAAAATGTGTGTGGAATGACCTAATCGGACACGCCGAATTCTTTCTAGGTGATTTCTTGCGTGGTACGTGGGGTATCTACCACTTGATACGTGACTGTCGCACGCCTTCATGACATAAGCAACATACACATCTGTTGATCGGCTTACCGCATTTTACTCGGATTTTTAATTGATAATAACTAAAAAATGAAGTCGAAATCGGAATTTTTTTATTTTTAATTTTTGTCTTATATTTTCATYRKRGRWYYAYACCSKKTAARTTCGWCTMCMAWTKGKAGTMGAATTYAMMSGGTRTARRYYCWYSAWGAAAATATAAGACAAAAATTAAAAATAAAAAAATTCCGATTTCGACTTCATTTTTTAGTTATTATCAATTAAAAATCCGAGTAAAATGCGGTAAGCCGATCAACAGATGTGTATGTTGCTTATGTCATGAAGGCGTGCGACAGTCACGTATCAAGTGGTAGATACCCCACGTACCACGCAAGAAATCACCTAGAAAGAATTCGGCGTGTCCGATTAGGTCATTCCACACACATTTTCGGTTCTACCTAAATTATTGACTAAAGTGTGAGACGTCAAAGTAAAGTTAGTTATACGTACAAGTAAAATTATACGTACAACAAATTTTTTCCCTATCTGAAATACTATTTTTATAGCCAAGTACTGATATTTTTATATTTACATTTAATTAATAAAATCCTATTTACTTGAACTTGTTTATTCTGAACTATTTCTATTCATATACAGAAGTATTATAAACGTTTGTTTTCAATATATTTTGTAAATGGGTTTGTTCGGTCTCAAGTATACCAAACGTGAGGTGAGGCCTGATTCAGACACGGCGGAACCCCGCGGTTTCGATCAACGATCCTCGTGGACAAGTGTGAACGAATATGAAGACGCTAATGTAAATGAGCTCCGCGCGGTTGGTCCGCGCTATTTGTAACCCCGCGGTTTCCGCCGTGTCTGAACGAGGCCGTAAACACAGTCGGCTGCAATAGCCGAGACACTCGACGCGATGCGACGGTCCCAAAATTATTGGGTGTCATCGGACACCACTTCGGGACCTCCGTAAACGAGCCCATTGACAGGGAAATATACAAACATTTAGTTTTTTCCAGATCCTTTTTCCCATATCTTTCGCACCCAATTCATTGTATAATCTAAACATAGTTTCACCAAAGCGCATCCATACTCCGACGACCAAACTGCATCACCCACTCACCAATTCGGAATCTTTTAGTCACCCCATACAGTTTGAAAAACAGTCAATAGGAAAAGATCAGAGCCAACGTTATACAGGACACGACACCGAAAATCAGAACACAAAAATCACTCGCAACGAACATATCTAACTGTATCGACTATCTTTAACCACCTCGAACTTTAGAATTTTTCAACGTTCAATAACTTTCAATATAACAATTAACTGTGAAAGATTATTGTCTAATCCATCTTCCAATAACCTCTTGTTACGTATTCAGAATAATTTTAACACAAAAATTCAGAATTCACATATATAGGGTGAGGCACCTAAGACAAATCAAATGAATAACTTCTACATTTTTTAAAATATGAATAAATTTTTCAGACAGAAGTTGTTTGGTCCTGAGGAGCTCGTTCCGTTGTGCACATAACTTGTTTCAGGTGGAGGTGGTTAGGAGATTTGAGGTCCAACTTAGTTTTTTTAAATAGAGCCACATATTTTTGAACTCCTACGATTGTAGCTCTTCTCGAAAAAATTTTAATGGTATAGTTGTTCAAGGTGATTCAAGGTGATTCAAGGTCATAAACGTAAAAAAATATGGAAAAGAGAAATTCAGCCGAAGAATGTAAACATGCATGTTTACTCGACAAATGTCCAAAATATGGATCTATCAGGGACAATTATCGGCTGAAAGCTACCCGTCCCGTATTATGTATACAATCTTCGGCAACCAAGGCCACTCGAGCTTTGTTGCCCCTCACGGGGTATAACCCGCGGCAGTGAGGATAGATCTTCTTTTATCGGCTAGATATTTGGAACATTATATCGAGTAAAGATTTTGAAACATAATAACTTTGAATAACTCCTACATTATTTGTTGTACGAAAAAAAATTTCAAACAAATATTGCATAGTTCCCAGGAGGGCGTAAAGTGCTGTAATCTGTTTCGTATTACTTTGTTTTTTTTATCGACATATGACAGTTTAAAATTTTAAGTCCTGCTTGGTGTAATACTTTTTTACGCAGAATTTGGTGTGAAGCGTCCGATATAATATATCGATATAATATGCGATATTATCGCAAGTCCGAATGCCGGACTTCGCAGGGTCGTAAATCCCGTTTCGCTTGCTCGCGACAATACTCGGGCTTTGACGTTGTTACGAGGTAACAACGCCTGGTTGAAATGAATTCGACGTTTTAGGATAACAACAACTTCAATATATTTCAAACTTAACACTGTACAAGGTTCGAGTCGAGATTGATAGACGCGTTCGAGACGAACGATTATTGTGTTCTAGTGCGTGTTGTGCATGGTTCGAGAACCTTTCGAGATCTTTTTAGTGCGAGTGATTTTCGTGTTCTAGTGTGTGTTGTGTATGGTCCGAGAAGCTTTCGAGATCTAACTTCTTGCTGTCGTGTTATGTCTTAAGTCAGCTCGGACTCTTTGCTAATTGGCTATTCTTGACTGTAAAAGTGACTAGAGGATTTCTAATTGGCGAGTGGGTGGTGCATTTTGGTCGTCGGAGTAGGGATGCGCTTTGGTGGAACTGTGTTTAGATTGTCTAATGGATTGGGTGTGAAGGATATGGAAAACATAAAGAACTTTGTTAACTGTTTGTACGATACGATTGCCCTTTCAAATGGGCTCGCTCACGAGGAGTTTCGAATTGGTGTCCGGTGACAACCAAAATCCTGCGACGGTCGCGTCGCCTCAAGTGTCCCGTCGATTGCAGCCGACCGTGTTTATGTTGTAAATCTCACGTTCGGTTTGTGTGGGACCGAACATGGTTCTTTATCCGAATTCGAGAAAAAATACTGGTCATTAAATTTCAAAACTTGAAGGCGATCCTCATATTTCGACAGAAAAGTAAGGTAACAAAAAGCAGATTACAGCACTTTACGCCCCTCTGGGAACCATGCAACATTTGTTTGAAAAATTTGTTCGTATAGCAACTAATTTACGAGATATTTGAAGTCATCAATGTTATTAGATAGATACTTTGTTGTTTCTTGAATCAGGGTAACAATTTTTATACCACCCGCTCCTTTTTCCGCCTTTCCTCTTCATGTCGCTTTTACCCTAACCTCATTTTCCTAACTCTTATATCTACCGCTTATTCCTACTTATTCTATATATATATATATATATATATATATAGCTTAAAACTAAAAAGAAAACTAAAAGTAAATGAAAAAAGAGAGGGATGCAAAGATAATAACTAACTTAAAACTACTCCTGTCATCGTCTTCCTACCCTACACGCACACACCGTCTTCCCTAACCGGGGCCACTCTTCCGGTCGCTTACAATCTATCTCAATCCTTCCTTATTCAATATATTTCTCTTTTATCCATATTCTCTCCTTCCAGTCGGACCTTCCCTCTACTCGTCCACCTTCCTCATCCACTCCTCCCCTCCCCTCATCTTACAACACTTCCCACATCCTCTCCTGCCATCCACTTTTCTCATCCAACCTCATGCATACCTCCCATACATGTTCCCACGCCTCATCCTCCCATCCACACACTCCTCTCTCCCTCCCATACCTGTTCCACCCTTACCCGTTTCCTTGCTCCTTTAATCAATTTTCCTCTAATTAGTCCCATCGCTTTATCTTTCCGTTGACCCACATTTGCATGTAGCCCACCTGTATACTCTATCCTTTCATCCTTTCCTTCTCCGCTTCCCTTTCAATTTTCCACCTTGCTCTTCTCTCTTTCTCCGTTAAATCATCATTCAGCCATTCCTTTCGACCTTTTAATTTACTTCTCTCCCCATCACTTTCCTTTCCTGATCTCTATCTACCATCTTCACCAACGCCATCCTAATCCCATCCTTTCCTACCTTCCCTATCCTTTTTATCTCTCTTATTCCCTCCTCCTTCAGTCCTATCTTTTCCCACATCCTCTTCACCTCCTCTTTTAGGTCCTTTCCCTCTGTATGTATTCCTTTTATCACCACATTATTTTAACCTCCATCTTCTTTATTGTCCTCCCCCTTTATAGTCCTTATTCATCCTCCTCCACCATTTGTTCCATGCCTCTTATTGTCTTCCTTGATTGTCCTCCTCCATTTCTTTTTCTGCCGTCCTACCTCCCCTACCCCCCTTTTCTCATCTCACCATCTCCCCTTCCGCCTTTTCCATTTTTTCCCTCCATTCTTTCCACTCTCTTCTCTATCCTTTCCTTCCTTACCTTTTCCTCTCTCCTCTCTCCCTCCCACTTCTCTCTCCTTTCTCCCCTCCTCGTCCATCCCCCCTATTCTTCCTCTCCTTCCTCGTCTCCTCCTCATCTACCATCTCCTTTCTCACTTTACTCCCTTTTAAGTTTCCCGCTTTCACTACCGATGTACCTCTGTCCCCCACTATATCGCGCCACTTCTATTACTCCTTCTCTCTCTTTCCGCGTTTACCTAACTGCTGCCACGCCAACATAACCTTCTAGCCCCTGCTCACTTTTCACCTCCCTTAGACTACCTACCCCACCTTCTTGCCCTTTACCCTTTATCACCCGTCTGCCCCTACACTCCATGCACCCTTCTTCACCGCTTTCTCCCCTCTTACACCTTGTATCCTTCACGTTCCCTCACAAAATTCTCTCACCGTTACACACAACCGGAAAAGGAAGTCCGTCATCAATGTTATTAATATGTTTATATATATATATAAGAAGAAAGAAGAATTGATTTAATAATACTTTCTACAAGTTGTGGAAAAGTTTTTTATTGTTTTCACGAGTAGAATTCGCTACCGACAAATTAATTATTTTATTTATTTATTATTGCTTTAAATCAATTGGTGTAGATATTCCAACTAATGGAATCAAATTTTGTCTTACTGTCAATCTTGAATATACTTGAATAGGGAACAAATATGTATAACAAAATATGTTTGAACAGGAACAAATAAATTTTCATCGCTTGTAATTCGAAAGTATACTACATAAGCTGTGTCGAACCGATATTTCTCGATTACTTTAAAACGATTGCAACACCTTTGCAAGTAATTGTTATGATTTCGAGAAGGAAGTGCCTATTCTATGGATTATAGTGTTACACGTAGATTGTTACGTTTTCTGAAAAAAATTTGAATCGAATGCTAGACCGAGCATGTCAATAATATATATTAGCAAGCAATCTCTTCCAACCTTCCTACACCATTTTCTCCATCATCGGAACAGCACATTATCGAATACTATTGTATTCTATGTAAAATCGTTAACTTCATCCATTTATCCACAAAAGAAGTGCGTTGTTACTTTAAGTTCAAATATTAGTTTAGATTTCTAACTAAAAAATGTTTTTACCATGGTGTAAAAGCCATCATATGGTTAACGGATTAATGAAAAAGAAGAAATTTATTTCGGCGGGACTTGAACCTGGCCAAAACATTCTTCAACATTTCCGCAGTCGAAAACCATTTTTTTTTTAACAAAGCGTTTATTGTCCCAAATAACGAGAGAAAACGATATTGTACATATTTACAAAGAGGTACAATAAACTTAATCGCTAAAAAAAAGTATAACAAGTTAATAACATTATGTTTATTAACTTGAACATTAATTACCGAAATAATGAACAGCAAGTGTGGTCAATCGTTAACGACCACGTTTCTACCCTGATCTGTTGTATCATGCAAGTTAAAGGCCTGCTTGTTCTAATCTACACCTGGCGTACGATCTAACTTCTCGGGTTTATAAAGCAAACGGGCCACATGGATAGACCACCCACGGACTTGTCCAGCTGGATTACTCCGTTCGTAGCACCCAAAACCCAGCGAACGTCTGCACAGGCCTGGACATCCGACTTCCGCCTATACATACTATGCAGTAACAGTACACTTCTCTTTGCTCCCATCGAAGAAACTGCACATTAAATTTTCACGATTCAGTGCTGTCGAACGCGAGTCCTTCTGGAGGACTAGCATAACGCTGACTTCAGTGTTCTGTCGGGAAACCCCAAGGAGGCCCTTGAAGATACCGCATATGGCACGCGCGCAAACCGGGTCCACAGTCCACGTAGGTCCCAATTAATCGAAGTACTCGAGTGTCCTAATACGCATGCACGTTCCTACCTACTACCACTACCTATGCCTTGCAGTTTCTTTTAACCAGCCTTCTTGCGAATACGTTAATTCGCAAGTGCAAGCTGCTTGACGCGATCCAATACAAAAGCCTGCCCGGAATTTGTGAACTGTTGTGAATTTTTCCATTATAAAATTCCAAAGAAACAATTTTAAAACTCTGAAACGAAAATTATGAAAATGAAATCTAATTAAATTATGAAAGTAACATTATGAACCACTTTGTGTACTATAAATGTATTCATATTTATTGTAAATGAGTGCCAAAACAAAAGAAGCTTTCTAATTTAACAAAAAAGAGTTACTATAATTCAGTCTGAAAATCATAAAAAATCGTATACAACTAAAATATTGTTTTAAACTTTAAGTAAATAAAAAATTACTACTTCGTCGGGTGTCGTCGACTACTTTCCACAGCGTATAATAAATATTAGCATCGATCTCACCGATTTTTCTATTAAATCATGTTCGATTTTTGTCCACTCTTCGATCAAAACATTTTTTAAATAAAAAATCTCGATAACTTTTTTTATTTTCAAAACTTTTCATTACAATTTTTCACTCTTTTACCGTCGTCAGCTTCATTTTTACTTTTTTGTCGCTATTATTATTTAATCTTAATAGCGTACAATGCTTACTAACAAGCTAAAGCAATGTGATATCCTTAAGATTAAAATTTTTTATTTGTTTTTAGGGAATACCAAGAAAATGTATACTGTACAATTTTAGCTATAAGACGTTTTTCAGATTGAATTATAGTAACTTTTTGTTCTGTTAAGTAAAAAAGGCTCTTTTGTTTTGATATTGATTCGCAATTTAAATTTGATAAAAATTTACGATATAGATTCGTTATCTTTCTTTTTCCAAATCATCCCTAAACTTTTTTACTACAAGAAGCATATTTTAAATATTTTTATATACAGTGTACGATTTCCTTTGCAATTTGCAATCAGAGCGCGAACACAGAAACGGATTCCAACTCGGCGACAGATCCCGCGAAGCATGGCGTTAGCATTGGCCGAGCCGGATTGCGTCTGCCGTAGTCGCCCTCTGATTGGTCCGCGTTTTTCGTTAATAACTCCTTAATTAAGCCGCGGAGAACATTTTCGCAAAGAGAAGAGTTAGTTGAAATGATCTTAGGAATCACTATTTTCAAGGAAATACAGACACTTATAAAGTTTAGTCGTATAAAAATGAACAACAAAAATGTCAACAAGTATCTATTCAAATATACACATAATGTGAATTTCCAGTAAGATAACGCAGCATTGTATGAAGTAAAGTAAGTAAAATAGATATTTTACAGCAGCCCGTAAAATCCACCGATCTAAATGTCATAGAAAACTATCGAGCGATACTAATTAAAAAGGTTCACTCTATAGAAAAGAAGTCTTTATGTAGAACAATTAAGAATTTGTGTTGAACAAAAGTGGAAGCGTTCCAATCAGAAAACAATTATAAACCAGCATAAATCTATGTTAAAAATAATATAAAAGAAATATTAATTAATATAAAAAATAAAGGTTACTGTAAATAATGTCAATGAACAGTAAAAATAAACCTATTCGTACTCAATTGTCACAAAAAACATAAAGATCTTATAGTTTTGTCGCAGTTAAAAATAAGTGTTTTTAGTTTTATTATTGCTGTTATCGCTATAAATTACAGTTTATCGAAAAGTACTTCTCATGAAGAAAACAATAGCGGAAGGATAAATTATTTTTTATATTACAGATTTGTATGATTTTGTACATTATTTTATAGTATTGTCGCAGAGTCTACCTAAATTACTTATTAACCTATTGACTTCCATTTTCGCAGAATTTGGTCTTTCTAAGAACAGGAAGTCGAAGTCAGTCGTTGACGTATCCTATGCGGCGCGGCGCAATGCTTCGGGCGCCATCGCGTCGAAACGCTTGTATCGAGTCGCCAATTTGGGAAATTTCGGTTGTAAAACCGAGGTAAGAGCCATCACGAATATGACTACGAGGGATAATCTCTAATCTCATGAACGTTAATGTCGATATTTTAGATAATGTCTGCCGTAGGTAATTGGTTTCGCGACCTTTCGAGAACGTCAAATTAGAATTTAATGAACCTTTAATGATTCCAAGAGATTACCGAAGAGAACTAT
This sequence comes from Halictus ligatus, assembly GCA_028454255.1. Lineage (NCBI taxonomy): Eukaryota > Metazoa > Arthropoda > Insecta > Hymenoptera > Halictidae > Halictus > Halictus ligatus. Next base: position 15,077,672 of record CM052143.1, read on the forward strand.
TTGTTAGGCTATATTTTCGTCGGCGGAAATGGTTAATGCTTGTTGGAAATGACAAAAATGTAATTTATCCGTGAATAGGTCCGTAGATTTTAAATTTCAGTTATGTTGAACTAGATCGCAATTTATTCGTATTTATTATCATTATTGTTATTATTAGTGTTGTTGTTATTATTATTGTTGTTATTGTTATTATTATTGTTATTATTGTTATTATTATTTTATCCACTGTTCACAGTATTTATCCACAGTGTTATGATAATAGATTCATTAATGCAATAGCATGTAATACCCAGTCGTAAATATCGCAGTTGTTTGTATGTAATAATTTCCGCAGTTTATGCGTATCTAACAAGCTGTATTTGTAAGCTGCATCTAGGTATGACTACACTCATATAAAAATATTCACAAAATTATATGTATAGTAATCTGATACGTACTTAACCTTTGAAAAGTGTATGATTTTATCGAGGTATTAATAATATAATAATCATTTACATAGTTATTATCTTAATAATATTTTCTTAAATATGGAATTGTTGTCGTGTATTCATTATTCTCAACATATCAAAGTATGAGTAATAGCGAATAATGTCTATTTTATTTTCAAATACTTGCTCTAAATAAATAAATAGGAGAAAGAATAATATAAGGGTAAATAAAACTATTAGCAAATATTTTTAAAATTTTCCCGCAAAGATGAAAATTTATTGCCCCAACGGTTGACAAACTACTATTTCCACTTTCCATTGTTTAACACTTCATTGAGTGCGATGTCCATATATGTAGGTCCTACAATACGCAAAAATAATTCCATATAATGTTTCTTTATAGTATAAGATAATTTGTAGAAATTGTATGGACTATTGTTATAAATGTAATATTAGATTGATCGGAAAGATAATTAAATAATTTAAAAATTAATATTATTAAAACTATTGTAGTTTTAATAATAGGACATGATGAAATTCTTCCATTATTCTACTCAATATACTACTTTATATATTATTGTTTGGTTGTGGAACTGCAAGTTAGCAATACATAGTAGCCTCAGTTGGATCACTTAAAAAATTCTTCCTTTTTTACTCTCTAGCAACATTTATAATTTATAGTATCGTATACATGCCTTAACCATTTTTAGAGTCTAAAACTGTAACGTACTGTTTTGCATTTGCGATAGGTATAGTAGGACCACGTACACGAAAAAGTTGCTATTGTCCCGGGTAACACGGTAATGGAAAATAAATAAATAACACCAGAAGAAACGCTGAAGGAAATTCAATATTTTCCACATTAATCTGTAATTTAAGGATTTAATATGTCAGTTAAGGTACTAATTATTTTGTAATAATTAAAAAAAAGGTTCCCACGTTCTAGAGAAAAGTGGAAATTTATTTTCTATCTTAACAATAGGTCTGGTAGGAAAAGTGGAAATTTATTTTCTATCTTAACAATAGGTCTGGTAAGTTGAATGTGATGTACAAATGTTTTGAAATTCTTCGATTGTTTTTATAGCATTATGTTCAGCAGCGGACCTAGCTATGAGCTTTTCATGTGCTGTAGCTTGGGGCCTCATTTAGTCAAAGGGCCTCCTTCGCGATCAAAGAGTTCAAATAAAAACAATTTAAAATAGAAACTTGGGAAATAATGAATTATCTTACGCTTTTGGTACTAGAGTTAATTTTGGGTTAATTGGGTAGGTCCCCAGATAGTGTTAGCCCAGGACTCCAAAATTAACGGTCCGTCGCTGATTGTGTTTTCCCCATTCACTTTTGACATGAATGCTTAAAATCCACAGTCTAGTTATAATAAATTTAAGGTGAAATAAAAATTAAATTAAAGTCAATCACCGTGGCAAACTGTACGGATATAGTCGGATTCGAAGAAAAATATAAAATAACATAATGGAGGTATGGAACGGTTATACAAGGCCAACATTCATAACTTCCAAAAGCAGCCCGAGGCGTCGTTCTGTCGAGACGTCGCGTCGTCGTCACGTTGTCCGATAGAGAGTATAAGCATTCACTCAACCGTAAAACGATTCATTATATTTAGTATTGTTAAGAATGAATGCAAGTCTATTGAAATATGTTAGAGGGGTTGCTCTATTAATATTTTGCATGAAATTCCAGCAGCGTTTGTACTAATGCTGTGCTCTGAAATAAAAATCGGCAATATCATTCAATTTCGATAAATATTTCACAGTAGTAATAGTAAGTAGAATTAAGTTTTATAAAAACACGATAATATCGAAGAATGTTGTGTTTGTCTTAATCAAGTCATGTTAAAATTATATTACAATTATTTTGTTTAATGACGATTAAACGAAACAGACGAAATATTAATTTAAACCACTTTTGCATTAAACGTCTGACTTATTGGCAAAAGATCAGGTATTAAACATATAGAAATTTTTTCAGGGTGGTCCTTTTATGTAAGTCCACCTAAATATCTCTTCAGGTTGTTGTGATGCAAAAAATATTTGTTACATAATGTGAATGGTGCCAATGAACCAAATATCTGGCAAGAATATTTTTTTCCAAAGTTAATTTTTTTCGGAGTTATCAAGGGCATCGGTGTTTTTTGATACATAACTACATTTTTTTTTATTACTTCGTGTAACTGATCGAAAAAGACATTCAGATATGTATAATAACATGACCTTGAAATGACCTTGATCTTGGAAAATTAAAGTTTCACCTAGAACTGATGCTTGTCGAGATCGTAGGCTTTGACCAAAACTCTACAATGAAGAACGTGTATGTAAATAAATATGTTTACTGTCACAATACTGATGGTATCTAACGATTTGAAATCCCGATCAGTTTTAATTTATCTATCAGTGTATCAACGTTCTGTTTGAAATGTATTACTCAATGCAAGAGGAAGTTGATATTCATTTATGGTAAAGATCCGTGTAATTGGTAGTGTAATACGGATACTTGAAGAAGAAGAATGTCATTCCTATCATTCATCGTTACATCAGGACCTTCATGGATCAGATTTTGTAAATCGTATGAACTTTTTTCGGTGAGGGTTTGCAGCAATACGAAAATGGCGAATCTTTTTTTAGAAGTGTACTATTTACTGATGACGCGTCTTTCACCAAACATGAACAGCTAAATCTAAGAAACGTGTATCATTGGTCAATTGACAATCCAAACTGGCTAAGATCAGTGAATAAACAAAGACTGTCGAGTGTAAACGCCCGATGTCAAAAAATTGGTTTCTTTTTCATAAACGGTACTTTAAATGGAGAAAAGTATGCAACATTCTTGCCAAATGGGCTACAAATCCTTGTACATGATGTACCAATAATGTATCCGTTTAAGAATGTAGTATCAGCATGACGGTTGTCAGGCTCATTCTACACGATTTTAAATTTCCAAATCGATGGATTGGTCGTAGTGCAGTTATAGGATGACCACCGTGTTCACCAGATCTCAAGAAAATCGAAACAAACAGTTTGTAATGAACAACCAACTGTACCAGAGGACATGAAGAACCGAATAGTTAGAGCTTGTGCTGATATTAATTCCGAAACAATTGAAATATCTGTACAGTTGGTCATTGCACGTTTTAGGAAATATATCACCGTAGAAGGACACCATTTTGAACATCTCTGATGATGACTTGTGAGAAAGTGAGTGTTGTTTCAACAGTTAACACAAACACACATGTGCTGATCGATACTTTAAGTATGATACAAAATAATTTCTTCGCATTCACAGGTTCAAGAATCGTGGCCGAAGATATTCGACATCAGATAAAACTTGGTAAAACTTTAATTTTCGAAGATCATGGTCATTTCAAGGTCATGTTATTATACATATCTGAATGTGTTTTTCGATCAGTTACACGATGCAATAAAAAAAATGTAGTTATGTATCGAAAAACACTGATGCCCTTGATAACTCCGAAAAAAATGAACTTCGGAAAAAAGTATTCTTGTCAGATATTGGGTCCATTGACACCATGCACATTACGTAACAAATATTTTTTGCATCGCAATAATCTGAAGAGATATTTAGATGGCCTTACTTAAAAGGAACACCCTGTATAGTTAAAAGCTGAATGTATACAGAATCCATATTTCGACCACATTAATCATACCAAGATTTAATATTTTTATGCAAATTCTTTTACGAACACTTTTTCCCCCGTTTTATATTTTGAACAAAGAAGGGCAATTTAGATAGTCATAAATTCTTTTTTTTTTCAAAATTATATAATTTAATATTACTTTATAAGTACGTAAATGTGATTGAACAATAGTTAAGATGAGAAATATGCTCAAAACTCATTGGTTCCTTTGTATATACAGTGTTTACTCCACATATGTCTATCTCGACTGCCATGAACTATCCCCACTGCCGCGCGGTATACCCTGTAAGGATCCATGAACCGAAGCTTTTATGTTCCTAGCTAGACCCGTGTTTTGGACGTATATTGAGTAAACACTGTATCTATTTCACATTAACTCTGAAGTTATGAATCTTGGAAAAAGCTTAATTTTACCACGGGGAAAAAGCCATTAATAGAATTTACAAGTTATGATTTGTTTTAAATAAATAAACGAAATGATTTCCAATAAATATTTAATTTTCTAATGCAAATGAGTAGATAAAATTTAATACAACAGAAAGATTAAAAGAATTAAAGAACATTTGAATATTATTTTCTAGTCGCTTTTACTAAAGAAAGAAAGTCATCCATCTGGCTCCTGTTTGTTCGATGAAGAAAGTTTTTATATTACATGAAGATCATCAACTTAGTAATCATTGTTATTGCAAATTAATAAAACTTACAAAAATTCTTCAATTCAAACTCAATATGTTAATTGCGTATTCTACTATAAATAATCTTTTCCTGTCACTTTCCCTGGATCAGTCGATTTAATATATCCAACATGTACCAATGAAAAGTATGCCCTTAAACCTGTTACGAGCCAGGGCTGCGAAAATCTTTGTTAATCTGAATTTAACATTAGCAAGCCTCGTAACTTATATAATTTAATCGATACAATCCGAGCGGTAAGATTGTATCGTGTGGGAACGTTCAATTATTAGATTAGGATGTTTGGCAATGATTAAGGGTTGTAATTTACGCGAGTTAACAAACAAAACAATTTATTCTGGATTGGAATAGCTTACAATTGTGGTTGTTGTGTCGCGAGTGAAGGTAATAAATGTACAATTATAGAAATTTGTTACCTATGTTGCACGGTGTTGACGCACTGGCAATGCGGGGTCGGAGAGCAGTTGTTGAAGGCAAAATAGAAACTACACGAACTAACGGCTTCTATAAGGTAACGTTTGATTCAAAAGGGACTTTAACCCGATCTCACCAGAATTTAGCCTGATACGAGTAACGCGACGTGACTTCACGATTGGTATACCGCCACCGGACCACTTCTGAGTCTCAACTGAACCGCGTCTCGACTGAACCAAAGAAAATGAAAATGAACGGGTTTATATACCCCAAAAATGAGAGAGAAATGTGTATGTATTATTGTACGATCGCGTACTCGTATTGGCGTTTCCGGTGAGTTTAAGGTTTGCAGCTGGATCTTTTGTTTAAAGGGGTAAAAACGAAGGGTTAGCCAGGATGTTTCCTATCGAGAACTATCTTGACAAAATATTCCAGAAGGGGATGTTTTGAGGATTTCCATATTAAGAAATCGTACGGTGATGCTCATGCTCTGTGCCAGTTGCGTCCAGCCGGAGTACAATCATTAAACAAAGGGGCCTGTTGGGGCGCTTTTCGTTCTCAGAAGAGAGATTAGAACGCCTAAACGAAAATGAATCGTGGAGAAACGTCTCCATACGTAACAAACCATTCCCGTTTAAAATATACGAATAATCATAGTTACCGCAGAAATAATTTAATGAACGAGAGGATTCCTGAGTGCCGTAATAACGCCGCAGTTTTAGGAATTAGCAGAGCTGGCAAACATCAGATAATAGTAACGGTGCTTTGTCCAACTTGGATAATTTCATGGAGGGTTAAATGATCGTAGCAATTGCGCAGTTGAAGGGCATAAATTTTACCATAAACTGCTATCCCTAGCGTCAGACACCTGAGGTTTTTCCTCAATAAATGAAAAGATATAATTTTTATTTTAAAAGATTTGAAATTCCCTCCATGACCAGGAAGTAACAAGTTGCCATAACAAGTATTATGGTAGGACACGCCACAATGTTCCACTCCTACTTAATCTCCCGCTCGTAATCAATATTGCCAGATCAAGAATTGTACCCCTACTCTGATTACCCTTCTACCGCGTTACTCCCCACACTTCTGCCGCGGCTCGGTCACGTGACGCATTTTGTCTGTGTAGCGCATACTCCAATACTGGCAAAGAGAGGGTACATAAGTTTTTCCCCTCAATTTTTGCTCCCTCCCTCATCTGGCGACATTAAACGGAACTACAACAGCCTGCCCAAAATATGTACAGAGTCCTTCGAACCAAATACAAATTAGACCCCCATCTCGAACACAACTTCGATAACAAAAAAATACGAAATTTACTTGAATTCATCAGAGAAACAAGATTGATAGACAACATTTAATGGCTGAACTTGTGACCCCCCCCCCCCCCTTTTCGACACGTGACGTAAGCCATTTTCTTCGTTTTGACATAGTAAACCCGAAATGTAGTTGTCATTTTTGGCGGAAATGAATAGTTTTCGAGATATTCGCGAAAAACTAACACTACTACTACATGAATCCAGCGAATACCTACGCGTTCGTGACGGCGGTGCGCCGCGACGTGTATGCAGCATAGGTCCCGCTCTTTTCTACTCCTTAGAGCGGCGGCCAGCAAGCAACGTATATAACGGGCGAACTTGTTAAAAAGGTATTTTCTGTATAGAACATAGAGAGGTCGGGATCAATCAATAGTAAGTTTCGACGAATAGTAAGTCCAAAATCATTTTTATTATACACTACAAAGTAGTAAACTAGTCTTTCTAATATATGAAAAAAATGACTGAAGTCGTTTGGACCAATTTTGAAAAAGTTATTCGTGTTTAAGTGATGTCCCAATACTTATGGGCGGGAGTGTATGTATTGGAGCGAGGTCTTTTGTAGTGACGTAACAACTGAATATAATATTTGTACACACATTTGGCATTAAAAAAAAAATGAATTACAAGTTGATAACTAATTTGTCATCGAAATATTTTTTGAAATGCTTTTTGGCCCATCACTGATTTGTAGATAACATCTGCTGGAACATTCCGCTGAATTCGAAATCCACGGTTACTGGAGGGAATGGTGAACAGTAAAAGACAGATCCCTTAGGTGTGGCCAGCACAAGTTTATGTTTATACTCGCAGCAGAAGACCGCACTCGCAATACGAAGAAAGGGTAAATTCGGTCGGCTACCTGAGATTTGCAATTGGCCGTTCTCCAGGGCACTCGTCGAGAACAGTTACAAGAGGTAGGTACAGGTACGTACAAGGAACCGAGTCTGTTTCCACCATGCCTCGCGTTGTCTCGCTTGATTTCTTCCCATTTCGATTAGGCTCTCTGCGCTTCTTTTATTTCATCGGTTACAGTTACATCGACCAAGCTGCATTATTAACGGTATACTGGAAGAATTAATTAAAGTCTAACATTTTTAGTTTATATTTTGAATTTCATTTGTTACTGACAATATGTAATAACTGTTCAGAAGTCTTTGTCAATTACTACAAATAGCAGATATCTACGTAAACATTTGTTTCTTCTCTTAATAATTTTGATACGCCAAAAATAATGTAGTGATAGTCTTGAATTCTTTTGATGTTTTCAATCTTATACATTCATTGTTGTTAAATGTACAAAATCTACAGACTGCTTATCATAACAATGTAAAAGATAGTGAAAAATTGTGAACATTGACCGTCAATGCTGATATATTTGTAAAAACTGACTTCAAATATTAAACTTTGAAGTGTCCACTTTACATTCTTTCTCTGTGCCTGCAACATATTCCGTTGATGCAATTGAAATGACCGTTTTCATATTTGAAACTTCCCGTTTTTGTAGTTTAGTTTTCAGAAACCGAATCTTCATCCGCGTAAGACATTGGTGTCTGTATGGTGGTCAACACAGGATATTGTACATTACTCATTTATTACGACACAAACTGTTCTCCCCAACCTCCTTATTCGCCTGACCTATCACTTACTGATTACCATTTTTTCAAGCACCTAGATAACCACCTAGGCTTTTTAAATAGAAATATATTCACAGAAGAATGTGCTGTAAAAACTGCATTTGATGAACTTATTGCCTCACGCCACGTTCATGAAGAAGTGCACAGATGTTGATGGAAATTGTTTCGATTAATGAAATATGAATAAAGTTTGTAAAACAAAATTTTATGTTAAAGACTAAAAAACGACCCTCTCATTTGCAACAACCTAATAGTAATGGTAAAAATAGTTTAGTGCTATTGAAGCGTCTTAATACCGCAAGTCCGTAAGCCGAACTTTGCGGGGTCGTAAATCCCGTTTCGCTTGCACGCGACAATACTCGGGGTTTTGACGAAGTTACGAAGTATCAACACCTAGTTGGAATGAAGCTCGACGTTTGGAAATTAAAACAAAATTTAATATATATCTTCAAACTTAACAATATACAAGGCTTCGGTTCGAGATTGGTCGTGCGAATCCGGAGGATGGGACTGACTGTAACCGCCGCAAAGACCAAGGCGATCTGGTTATATGGATCGTCTCGGTCGTGGCCCCCCCCCCCCCCCGAGGTCAGGACCTTTGGATTCGCGTCGTAGATACCTACGTTGAAATCGGGCCCAGGATGAGGTACCTAGGTTTGGCCATAGACGGCCGTTGGCGATTCGAGGGACACTTCGAGCTCCTCGCCCCCCGACTAGAGAGGACGGCATCCGTCCTGGCGCGGTTGCTACCGAATGTCCGGGGGCCGCAGGTGAAAGTCCGCCGCCTCTATATGGAGGTGGTGCGGTCGATTGCCCTGTATGGGGCACCCGTATAGCACCGCTCGCTCGGGGCCAGCCGGCGCAGCCAAGCACTCTTGGCAAGAGTGCTTCCGATTGTCCGGGCCCTCTTGTCCATATTTGATATATGGTGCAGGTAGCGGGGAAGGTGGACCTTCCGCCTCACGCAGATGCTTTCCGGCTATAGTTGCTTCGTAGAGTACCTGCACAAGATAGAACGGGAGCCGACTGCGCAGTGCCACCACTGCAGTGAAGACGTCGACACGGCACGGCATACCCTAGGGAGGAGAGCCCAGCTTGGGCCAAACCGCGTCGTGTCCTTAGAGCCGCAGTGGGCGGATGGGATTCTCGCTGCCGGCCATGTGGTCGACCACATGAGAAGCACCGAGAGGTCGTCAATGGCGGTGGCCTCCTTTTGTGAGGCTGTCATGACGGAGAAGGAGGCCGCCGAGCGGGCCCGGAAGCGGGACTCGGGCTCCGCGAGAAGAGTGTGGACTCGGGAGAAGGGAGAAGAGTGTGTGCCCCCCCCCCCCCGCCGGATGAGGGTGGCGAGGGAAGAGAGCCAACTGGTGCCCCCGAGAGAGGAGGCCGAAGTGGGGTTGGCGCGGGGAGACTCCCCGCGTCCTGATGTGCCCCCATCATTGGGGTGATGGATTCGGGGGCTCGGGGTACGAGCTGACCCGGGCCCCGGTCAGGAACATAGCTCGCCCGTGTTAGGACAACACCACCCGGAAGTATTCTTGGTGGGGGGGAGGATCGGTCCGTCCCTTCCGTAGGGGACGGGGATCCGTGGGGGATTTTGGGTAGGAAAGGTCGGGGCATGAAGGACCGCGCCTCCGACGGCCCTTCCTTTCGGTGGCGGCGTCTTCTTGCCTCGGCCGGAGCTGGTTCCGTCGGGACACCGGCCCTGAACGGGGCATGAAGACTCCGGGAGCTGTGAGTGGATCGAGCTGGGGCTCATGAAATCCAATCCGAAGGCTCCAGGGATGGGGGCACCGCCCCCTCGGACGGGTCCCTCCGCCCGAGGTGTTATAGTGTCGACTATGGGGGAGACTAACCCCCTTCCGCGGGTAGTATGTTAGCTGGGAGGTGTCCTGTTGAGTACTCACGTGATTCAGGCACCTCCCCCTTAGCTTAGGTGGGCGTGAGTTTTTAGTGGATAGCCTTTGGGGATTTTCCCCAGAGGTAGTCCCACATAACCCCAGCTTCCTCCAGGGGGCCGGGTCATGCGAAAAGCATTTTCCCACGGAAAAAAAGTCTTCGGTTCGAGATGGTTAGCTAGTTGTGTTCGGTGTCGTGTCGTGTATTATTCAGCTCGGATCTTTTCCTATTGGTTGTCTTTAAACTCTATGGGATGACTAAAAGATTCCTAATTGGTGAGTGCGTGGTGCATTTTGTTCGTCGGTGTAGGGATGCGTTTTGGTGAAACTATGTTTATGCTATGAGATTAATTGGATGCCAAAAATATGGGAAAACGATATGAAAAACTAAGTGTTTGTATAAGATCGCCCTGGCAATAGGTTCACTCACTTCGGAGATCCCGAAGTGGTGTCCGATGACACACAATCATTTAGAGACCGTCTCGTCGAGTGTCTCGAGCTATTGCAGCTGACCGTGTTTACATCTCACGTTCGGTCTACTTGAGACCGAACAGCTCCATATCACAGATTTAGGGTTAACAAATTATCTGTAACATAAGATTTGCTAGGATTATTTTGAATATATCTGAGGTTTTAAGTACATGCTTATGAATATTGGTATAAATGCAGACAAGGCATACATGTACGCATTACATGTGCTAAACATTATTTTGCAAAAATACACACAGAGAGTGTCATGTGTTACATCTATTGTTAACACTTTTTATAGTTGTTTTTTCAAAGATTTCACGTTCTTACTGTAAAATTAGAAGATTTGTATGGTAATCGTATAGCCGTATGTTGTATGAGCGAGTGGGGGAGTCTGAGGGAAAAAGACCAGAGTAGGAATCGCGACGGACAGGTGTCGCATAATAGCTATTAACGACACCTAACCAAATTGTGCACGCATTACATCGGCAATTGTGAGGGTGCAAGAGATTGCGGGGAACCTTTGTAGTGTACGGACCTTCCCTAATAAAGTTGTTAAGAGCACCACAGATATCAAAAGTGGGATCGCTACGTTTCATGTAATCGAGTGTAGTCGATCGCGATATTAATATTTAATCGATATTAGCGATTCGCGTGAGAACGCGGAGAAAACGGGCGGAGCAGTCGTAATGGGAAGTGCGCGAAACTTTGGAGCACGTAGCGCGTATTACGTCGTTAACGTGTCGGCTCCTTTGTCGAGGTATAGCAGGCAGGCGTGAGACGCGAATACTGCAGCTGCATTACATTTCGGACTAAAATCGTGGCCAGTAGGGGCGAATACGTTATTATTATCCTCCGAAATGGCGACAAATGACAAAATTTTATGAAGGCGACGGGAGTAGCCATTTTCGAGACACGACGATTGTGCTGCCAGCATTTGATCCTGTCACAAACGAGCTAACCATCGAGAAATGGATTGAGAAAATGGAGGAATACTGAGACCTGTACAACTGGGACGATGTAGAGATAGGACACTATGCCTTTGCTAACTTAAAGGGTGTAGCACGGATATGGCGAGACAGCCTGCCACGTGTCCAGCGGATATGGGCACAATGGAAAGTATTATTAGAGGACAGCTTCCCATCAGACGAGAGGGAGGCGAGTCTTAGATGGATGCTCAAAATTATAAAAAGAAACCAAGTCAAGATATAGCCGAGTACTTTTATGAAAAACTTGCGAATTGTAATCGTGCGAGAATGGACGACCACGAAGCGATCGAGCGGATCGCCGATGGGCTTAATAATTCCCGTTTTCGAGATTATTTGGGACCTTTGAGCCGGTACAAGAAGCCCAGTGAGCTTCTCGCAGACTGGCGAAGCGCGAGTCTGTGTTGGAGGGATGCAGCAGAGACGGAAGAAAGACGAAACAATTCAAGGCCTCGTGACTACAACCAGCAGAGATGCTTCACCTGTAAACAACAAGGTCAACACAAATTATGACATGTTTTAAATGTGAAAAGTCAGGCCATTATTCGCGGTCGTGCACAGAACACACTCGCCAAAACATGACAATCTGTAGCGGTCAACGGGATACGCCCGCGAGATTCCTGTATATAGGAGGCAATACTCACCGAAAATATTTGAAAAACGCAATTATAAGTGATCGAAGTGTGAAATCCTATGTTGACCTTGGCAGTAGCGTAACGGCTTTACGCCAAGACATCGCACATGAGCTAGGCATAACATACCATGGAACGACCCTGAACAGTTTCGTAGGACATGGAGAAGGTCGAGTACAGCCGTTGGGCGTGGTTACAGCAAATATAAGTATTGACGGTGTAGAAGTTAAATCAGAAATACACGTTGTTCCAAGCAAGAGCCAAGCGGTATCCCTGCTGGTGGGCCACCCGTACACAGAGCACCCTTACGTCGTCATCCTCAGTAGAGCTAGTGAAATACAAATATCAAAGACTGATGACAACCCGTTGCAGACCGTGCCGTGCAGTGTTACTAAGACAACATTGCGAGCAAGTCGTAAAAATGTCATCCCAGATAATTATATCTATCAGGGCAACCATGTGCATAGAACTCACTTCAGAAAAACCATTAGTTTATCGACTCTATCGGTTTTCGTATTACGAGTGGCAACAACTCCGAGATATGACAAATGATTTGAAAGACGCGGACATTATAGAGGATAGCGTAAAGGACAGATATCCTCTACCACGAATAGATGATCAGTTAGATAAGCTACGGAGACAAAAGCATTACACCAGCCTTGATCTCTTTAGCGGCTATGATCATGTAATGGTAGATCCTAAAGCGCGAGACAAAAGAGCCTTTGTTACGCCGGATGGCCAATATCAATTTAAAAGAATGCCTTTCGAGCTATGCAATGCACCTTCGCTCTTCCAACGAAAGATAAATACGATACTAGGCTCATTAAAGTACGATATAGTGTTAGCATATTTAGACGATGTCATAATCCCCAGTATGACGGTAGAAGAGGGTCTAGCGCGTCTAACTACGATTTTTAAAGTCTTTAGGGAAGCCGGATTAACAATTAATTTACGCAAATGTCATTTCTTCAAGTCAACTTGAAATTGAATAGTTAGGTTAGGAGTGCATTAAGTCATTGCCAACGCCGGAAACAGCTCGCGACGTGAAGAGCTTCGTAGGACTGGCTAGCTATTTCCGACGATTCACAAAGGCTTTGCCCTTATAGCAAACCTCTGACGGACCTCCTAAAGAAAAACGCAACATTTAATTGGGGGACAAATCAAAATAACGCATTTGAAACAATTAAAGGAATGTTAATATCGAAACCAGTCCTTACGATATACGACTCCAGAGCGAAAACGGAAGTGCACACGGACGCATGTGCGTCAGGCTTAGGTGCGATGCTGTTACAACAGCAAAATGAAAAGTATTGGCATCCAATTAGTTTTTATAGTCGCAAAACAAAGCCTGAAGAGGCAAAATATCATTCTTTCGAGCTAGAAGCCCTTACCATTGTTTGCGCTTTAGAGCGGTTTCGCGTGTACTTGATAGGGGTACATTTTGTTATCAAAACAGATTGCAACGGTCTAAAAATGTTAGGTAGCAAAAGGGACCTAAACCCTCGCATCGGTAGATAGTTCGTCAAATTATCGGAATTTGACTACTTAATCGAATACCACACTGCCAAACAAAATGACGTAGCAGACGTGTAAGTCGAAACCCGATAGAGGAAGCAGAGGACTTCCAGTTCTAGGTATAAAAATTAATATCGATTGGATAGCGGCGATGCAACGAGCAGACGCGGAAATTTTGGCATTGCATGATGGTTTAGAAGCAGGCGAGCGGAAATTTACTATGTACAATGCGCGAATGTACAAAATCACAAAAGGGCGTTGGCGATTGTACATACCGTCCGAACTACGACACGAGGTAGTAGCGGAAGCGCATAAGTCGTTAGCTCACTTGGGAATTGAAAAAACCTTGAGCAAAGTGAAGGAGACATATTACTTTCCGAAAATGCGCCATTTTGTTACGAAATACGCGAATAAATACATTAGCTGCTTGTATTATAAGAATCTCGGTGGTAAAAAGCCCGGATTCTTGCACCCATTAGATAAAGGTAACACGCCGTTTCAAAGCGTGCATATAGACAATTTAGGACCACTACCGACCACTGAACAAGGAAACATATATATTGTCGCAACCATATACGGATATAATAAATATTTGACATTACAGACAGTAGTAGATGTCGGCGCGGAAACTACGTTAAAATTTCTATTAGGTTTCATGTCGCATTACGGGCGACCAGAAAGAATTGTAAGCGATCGAGGTACGACGTTTACCGCTCACGTATTCAAAAAATTTTGTAACGAGCACGAGATCCAATACATAAAAATTGCTACGGGTATGCCGCGTCAATGGACAGATCGAGCGATTGAATAGCGTTATACTTAACTGTCTTTCCATGACTACTGAAAATTTATTCGGCGAAGCCTGAGATAGGCATGTATACGAAAATCAGTGGGCGCTGAACAGTAGTCAACACAGGGTAACGCGTAGAACTCCATATGATATCATTGGTAATTATAAAGTTACCGGATGGCACGAAAGTCCATTGACACGCGAGTTCCGCGAATTCAACGCAGAGTTCGGAACGCAGGAAGAAGGAGCGTGCGTTGCTACGCTTTCAAAGAAAAATAAAGAGTGCTCGATAAACAGTTTAATAAGACACGAACCAAAGCTAGACCATACACCACCCGCGACGGATGAAAGCCCTAAATTAACACCGAAATATCGCGGGCTGTATGAGGTAGAACAGGTTCTTCGAAACGATCGCTATGTAATACACGACATCGAGGGTGAACAGCAAAGTCAGCGACTTTATCGTGGAATTGTAGCAGTAGACAAATTAAAGTATATCAGTATAAGTGCAGGAAAATATAAAAATCGAACACAAACGCGCGCTGCAGTTGTAAAACCACGCAAAATGGAAATAGATTAAGTAGAAGATAAGCACTAAATGTATATATATATATATATATATATATATATGTATGGGTGAGTATATATATCATTAAGATAAATGCATTGACGAGGGCGTCGAAAACGCAGGAATGGCCGAACTATGGTAACCGTAAAGCCGTATGTTGTATGAGCGAGTGGGAGAGTGTGAGGGGGAAAGAGCAGAGTAGGAATCGCGACAGACAGGTGTCAAATTGAGCACGCATTACATCGACAATTGTGCGAGTGTGAGAGATTGCGGCGAACCTTTGTAATGTACGTTCCCTAATAAAGTTGTTAAGAGCACCACAATTGTTTTTTTTTTTTTGTTAACATCTATATGACAGCATTTTGTAGTGTTTCGACAGTATTTGTGTGGCTAATATTTTTGCGGCTACAAATTACGTTTTTAATTAATATTTATGTATTCACGCATATTGTATTTAATACCTGTTTGATTTCATTGTTACTGTTTTTCGTCGTCTGAGGGAATATAGAAGTAAATCCAGTGTATAACATTCTATTACATTATAAAACGCAACGATGCAATAGTTGCACATTATATTATTCGTCTTATTCTTAAATCTAATGAACTTGTAATCTTATTCCTTACTGGTGGCTATGCCTTCAGTATATGCGTTTCCGTTCCTGCAAATCATTTTATAATAAATAAACATTTCGAGATTATTGCAAATGCAATTTCATACACAAGCAAACAATTTTGTATTACAGTCACACACATCAGTTTACTATCTAACAAATGTTTAAAAGAAACCAGGAATATTAAATATTCATGCGCATTTATTCATTTATTAGTTAAGATTAGACATATTTCGAACAAAATGGCAGTGTTCCTTACATTTGTTTATCAGAACACATAAATGGATCGACGTCGTAAAATCATGTAGACTGATGCATTGTAAAATAATATAAATACTAATAACATAAATGTAGCATCCTGATAAGCCGACGCGTGAGTGAGAGAGAAAGAGAGGGGAGAGATAGAGAGACGCGCCGCGGCAAGCGGGATACGGCAGAGAAGTAGCAGATCGGTTGTAGCCGCTAGAAAGTAAAGACTAGACTTCGCACACACGCACCTTATACTCTATTGTAATTTTACTTTATACTTTAGTTCAATAAACTGTATTACTACTTGTACGAAAATAGCAATATCGTGCATCTAACACAAATTACACAGTCTCGTTCCGGCAACCGAAGCGATCGGACGTGTTTACAATTGTCGCGTTCCGCTGACGAGTTCCATATACCAGTGCGAAGTCAGTCACGTTGTCTAGCTGAGTTGGTAACACAGACACAGCTGTATGCACCTACAAGCTGTGTTTACGTGCGTGGCGCGTGTGCGTGTGCATGAATCACCATGACGCTAAACAAAACGCAACCTAACGAAGAACCTGTAAACAAACAAATCGGTAAACATAAACAATATAAACATAGAAATCAGACCGATGGTTCTACCAGCCCAACGTATTATACTATCCAACGTCGCGCCTATTATTCCATATAATCAAATAGAGAATATCTTTAAGACTAATAACATAAGATTACTCTCAAAAGTCACTCCACTGAAAGACGAAATCAAGACCTGGATTTATCTCACATCCTGAATTTCAGGAGGCGAGTTTATGTCGACTCGGAAGATGCTAAAAGTATACCTTTTACAATAACAGTAGACAACATTACATATAGAATATTTTCTACAACAGAGAAACAGACATGCTTTAAATGCCAACAAGAATGGCATATCGCAAGTCAATGCCTAAACACAGTAAACCCAAACACATTGAATCCGCAAGCCCATACGCAAGCACAATCACTTCCAAATCCATCCCCATACTCCTCAAACACAGATCCTGCAACTGAAACTGAAACACAAACAGAAACGGACATCACCCCTACGTGTATACCCCTATTTAAGGAATGGTCAATTAAAATCAGAATACGTAACTTGTATAAGAAAATGACTCAAGACTCATCTGAACAATCTGTACTCAACTGGTCATCAGAAATGGACATTGACATATTAAGTTAAAAACCACCAATTATTACCAAATAATTAATTAACCAATAACTAGCCACACCATGAAAACAATTATTCAATGGAACATAAACGGATATTACGCCCATATAGAACAACTACAAATCATTGTTAAACAGCACAACCCAGACATTTTATGCCTCCAAAAAACAAACTTCAAAAAGGAACATAATCCATCACTAAAAAATTATAGTCTTTATGTCAAAAATAGAGAAAACAATAACTACGCCAGTGGTGGATTACCATTGTAATTTCAAACAAATTCTCAGCCTCAGAAATCCCACTAAAAACAAACTTGGAAGCAACTGCAGTAACCATCGATTTTCCAAATAAAATCAGTGTCTGTAACGTTTACCTACCAAATAGCCAACCCCTCCAGCTCCAAGATATTCAAATTTAATAGAACAAATCCCTCCTCCCATAATTATAACAGGAGATTTCAAGAGCCACAACTCACTGTGGGGATCAACCAGGATTGACATCCGCGGAAAGATAATTGAAAAATTATTACAAGACCCAAAATTAATTCTATTAAACACAGGTCAACCTACGCACGTTAACGCAAGTAACGGGTCATTTAGTGCAATTGATCTGACTATTTATGATATCAAAATGGCCCAACGCTTAGAATGGGACGTAATAGACAACATTTACGACAGTGATGACTTCCCACTCAAGACAATGCTCTACGAAGACAATGCCTCTTCTTGTCAATTCATACAAACTCCGAAGTAGAATTTAGACAAAATCGACTGGGAAATATATCAAAATCAGATTAACAAATCTCTCACCCAAATAAATAAAAATGCAATCAACTCTATCAAAATCAATGAAACTGTCAGGCAATTCGAATCTATCATCACCAATGCAGCAAAAGAAACCTCCGACTCTACTGCAAGAAGAACCACAAAAACTCATAACAGGCGTACGACCCCCTGGTGGAATAAAGAATGTGAAAGTGCATTAAAAAATAGTCATCACGCATTCAACCAGGTCAAGAAAAAACCCCTCTACCAAAAACTTAGTAGAATACAAGAAACACCGTGCCCAATTTTGTAGAATAATCAAAGAAAGAAACAATCTTGGAATGAATATGTCTCATCTATAACAAACCAAACCCTCGCTAAACAAGTGTGGGAAAAAATCAAACAGATAAATGGGAATAACACATATTTTGGTATACAATACTTCCAAACAGACAAAAATCAAATAGTGATAACGCAAAGGAAATTGTCAATACCCTCGCCAAGAAATTCAAATCAAACTCCAGTAACAGTAACTACTAAAAAAGAAGTTTTGCTACTATAAATAGGATAAAAGAGTAATAGACCCAGTATTAAACTCTAATATAAACATGAAAGCATTAGTCAACTGCCTTCAATCAACAAAAGACTCATCACCGGACCCGGATAATATTCCCAACAGATTAATAAAAAAACTCCCCACAGATGGGAAAAACTACTTACTCCAAATATACATCTGCATGTGGAACGCATGAGGTTTCTCCTGATAACTGGAGAGGAAAGCCATAGTCGTTCCGATCCTCAAACCAGACAAAAGTAAATATAAACCAGAGAGTTATCGCCCAATCGCCCCAACTAATAATATGTGTAAATTACTGCAAAAAATTATTAATAGAAGCCTACGTTGGTTCCTTGAAAGAAATGACCTTTTATCCCCAACCGAAAGTGGATTTCGCGAATATCGCTCTACAATGGATGTATTTACCAATGTGTACACAAGTATATTGAGAAAGCGTATATGATCTGGAAACCGAGAATCATCAACAGCCTCATGGAGGTAAATATTAACAGTCCTATGCTATCCTTTATTATCAACTTCCTATATGCTTCCTTTATGCAAGTAAGGATAAACAACATGGTATCTGATCTGATAGAAGTTGAAAATGGGGTACCTCAGGATTCAGTTCTCAGTGTCACGTTATTTTTGCTTGGAATCAACGACATAACAAACGGCATAAGACCACCTGTAAACGCACATCTGTATGCTGACGACCTCACCCTAGCATGCAGTGGGAAAAATACACGCACACTAAAATAAATACTGCAAGCATCGATCGATAGTCTGCAAGAATGGTCCCATAGATCTGGCCTCAAATTCTCACCCCATAAAACCCAATGCATCCTATTCACTAACAAACCCAATCAAGAAACACCAACATTAATGATGGGAAACAATGAAATCAAATTCCTTGACAATATCAGACACCTTGGATTGTTTTTTGATAGTCGGTTATCCTGGATATCCCACATAAAACTCGTAAAAAATTCCTGCACAAAAAGGTTAAACATTATAAAAGTGCTAGCCACAGCTGTTTTTGAGAAAGCCGTTAGTCTTCTTAGCAGTTTTTGTTGTAGCACGTATTGGCCATTTGATTTTTACCATCGGCTTCAACAGCTCGTACGGGTATCATAAACCTTGAGTTTCCGAAGAGATCCGGAAGCTAGGCAGGTAGGCGACAGCCAGTCACGTCATGCACCGCGGACCCGTCGGAAATCCCGCTGCATTATCGAAATTACGGGGTCGCCCCCGCCTTTAGAGAGACCGCGTCAAGGTCGCAAGAAGTCCCTGAAGGAGTAGCTGATTGGCTGAAGAGGCTAATTCAGCTCCGGCCAATCAGGGCGACTCGGGGAATAGTTAAAAAGCCCCGTAAGCTTCGCATAGAGAGTTCGATACGATTAGACCAGAGTCAGTCGAGCGGAGATTCTCTATGAAACTCTGAGTAAATAAAACTATCCTGCCTAGACCGAACCCGAAATTTTTTCAAGACATCCCACGTGATCACATGAGCAGAAAAAAGAATCGTTCTTTCCCGCCTGAGAACTGGCCATTGTAAAATGACCCCCCCCCCCCTGCTGTGATACCCGACTCATAGTTCACATCAGAAAAACATACAAGAAACACTATTGAATTCCTTAACGAAATCACCACACCCGCAAAATCTAAAAACACCATGTAAGCTCGTCGCTAATGACCTACATGTTGATACGACGTTAAACCTAATTTAAAAAAAAAAATTACAATTCTAGCCTACAATTTTAAACTTATAAATTGCAAGCACGCTTCAATAGTATTCGCGTTTCAGTATGCACTTTTATGTGAGATTTAAATTGTTTTAAGTATTCCACATATTCGTTTATTTTTCTAATCAGTGAATGACAAGAGAAGAACATCTTTCATATCGTAAATTATATTGGATGTTATTTAATGAGCAATAGCACCAAATTCAATTATTGTAGTATAGTTTAAAACACACGTATTTGGCGAAATCTATTTTCTACATAAACTTAATCATATTCTCTCTTTTTTACAATTATGAACGTTTTCATTTAATCATTATTGCGAAGAACAATCATATTTGAACAAAAGAAAGTTGCCAAGACTAACCTAATTAGCCACTCGGATCCGAACCCCGCTCTGATACTTAATGAAACTGTAAGCTATAGGTAAACTATGAATAATAATATTGTACTTCTCGTTAAACTCAAGTAATCGTGGAGTTTCTGCAATATAACTGCAGTATCATGCTCGTGCTATACACTTATCGTTCCACTCAATTTGAAAACCATTGCACCTGCGCTTATTTGCATTTTTCTCCATGCAATTTGCAACAGCATATTTATTCTATGTCGTACGACACAACGAATTTAACCGGGTCTGAATTTTATACTAAATTTAAAATGTCGTAAAGTATAACTGTTTTATGAGTGTTTTTCTCAACTGTAAGGTATGGGCAAAAATTGATGGCGGATAAAAGAAAATTTAAATTTTATTTTCAATCAACAATTCATTTTTTATAAATATGTATATCTTTTAAAATAATGGATGCGAGAAAACTACACAAGGGAATCGAAAATTGAAAAACAATGAAGAAACTACAGAAACTGGATGGACAAAAGTAAGTTTAATTCTATATTTTTTTTATTAGAAATTTGATATTCGAATATTTTGCTCGTTTTATTACGTTTTAGGACCTGCGTTGCTGTCTGTTACGGCTCATAGTAGTAATTGGAATTTCTTTGTCTGTAATAATTTCACTGAACAGGGAAGAAAATTTATATTTAATGCTTAAGTATTGGTTGCAAAATAATAGAATTCTATTTAATTTTAAGAGAAAGGCATAACATTCATATTGAGTAGATTTTGTTTTGTTAAAAGGAATATAGACATTAAGGGTGCAATACAAACAACAGTTGTAACCGGTGAAAGTAATTATATTATTTGAGCAAACCTGTTCGGTCGCACGCTCTTACAGTGGGCCGCAAAACTATTTCCGTTGAGGACGCTACCTATTGTCACAATTAATTTCACTTTTTTCACGCAGCTGAAAAACGAGTTCACACATACAGCAAGACAAGCTAAATGTGTGCGACAAGAACTGGCAGTTGGACACGTTGCAGTTAATGAGACTCCTCACCTGTCCTCAGTTGCTCCCCTACCTAGACGTTTTTCGTTTTTAACCTGTTAATTATTGTTTATACGATGCAGAAGGAAGTACTCATCAATGGACTGCGTGCTCGACCTTACGAACACTTGATCCATATAAAATTCATGATTGATATCAATTTGTGTATGTTTATACGATCATTTTATGAGTTATTATACTATCGGTAATACCGAGCAATCGCTTTGCCAGAATGAGTAACTTCACGAATGAATTGAAAATATGTTTAAGTAACAAAAACATTTCAAATTATTAAATTATTAAATCGAGAATTGTACATAATTATTTCATAGTTAATGTCTACTGAAAGTACTATAACTGTAAAAAGTAGAAGAAAGTAAATGAAAATAATTGAATATGAATTGATATGATTTAATGAAATTAAATCTAAATGTTTTCAAGCATTTTTAGTTTGTAAACTGTATAGTTGAAGTTTCATACCTTTATAAAAATTGTTTTGAGTAAAGCTTAGTCAAGTGTAGTACTGTTAATTTTATGCATTTATGACAAGAATGAGTAGATGCAATTTAAAATAGTAGATAAATTAAAAGAATTTACTATATTTATAATGAAAGGCAGATTAAAATTTTTTTGACTTCATGGTTGCAGTGATTACAGCTTCCGTGTAGTTTATAATTTCCTAGAAAAAGAAGGAAATTTATATCTATTGTATATCTACACAGTGTTTACTCTATATGTGTCCCAAATGCCTAGCCGATAAACGTCCCATAACTATCCTCACTGCCGCAGGATATGCCACGTAAGAGGCCAGCAAACTCGTGAGACCTCGTTCGCCGAGGAGTGTAAGGTCGCATGGATCAAAGAATAGTATCTTCTGACAGATATATATCAATGGTTAGATCCGTGTTTTGGACATATATCGAGTAAACACTGTACGTTCTCCAATGGTTGTTTGTTGTTGCATTAGCAACAACAAAATAGAATTTTGATTTCGGACAAGCCGCACTCTATTTACAAATAAGTAAATAATAATGAATATATTATTAGCAGAATCTTTGGTTTTCTTTTTTCTCGCGTGTAGCTTTGAGATCCTTTGGTCGTCGTTTGAACAGAGACGTAGGCGGGATTTCCGAAAGGTTCGTGACAGGATAATCCAGGATGAGTCCTGCGTACGTTCGCAAAGCGTGTCTCGTATTTCGACTCAGGTATTTGCAGAGCTTTTCACCTACCACGTCTTTCTCCAGAGACATTTACCGTAATATTATCGGGCGCTATTTCCAACCGAACGGTCATTGATCGGATATGGAAAAAATGACCGTGTCCTTCGAATTTTCGAAAATATTGTCTATCCTTGCGTCGCGTCAGCGTCAACACGGAAATCTCTGCAAGAATGATAAAGAAACGAAAACCGTGTGAAACATGATGCACCGACGTGGCGTCACGGGTGCTGCTACCTGCTCGAATAAATTAGAATAAATTTTATAGTCAGTGACACTGCCCAGAATATTCAGCAGTCGGTGTATGTTAATTTCAGGCTAGCTCAAGTGAAAGGATCATCCACGGTCACGTTCTAAATTAGATCTACAACTCAGTAAGATAATCAAACTGATTAGGATTGCTTTTTTGAGGTCGGTTAAAAGAAGATGGTTGCCGCCATTTATGCTCAGATTACATACAACACGTGAATGAAGCTTCCGTCAATTGCGAGGGTATTAGATACCATTGTTTATCGACTACAAATAATTTGTGAAATTACGTATCCCGCATTAAGCTGAACTTGAAAAAGTCTCAGTTATCAGTCTAGTAAGTGGTGAAAGTAATTTCCTGTTTTTCTTCGTTAAAACGTGTTTAAGAATTTTTCAGTCCAAACTGGGACGATTATAGGAAAGCTCGAATATAAATGTATAATTATAATAAACAAATTGCACGCTCGTAAACATCTCTTATATTTCTATACACACGGTGATACATTACATATCAACACATCATTCTCTCTGCTGTTTTTGAAAATATGAAAAATCTTTATTAACCAAAGTTTTTCAGTATAACGAGAACTACAATGTGGCAGTAACATCTTTTTTATAGATAAAAGAGTTTCGGAGATTTCAAGGACACTTTCATTTTTTTTACTAGAAACATGTTTTTCCATGCACTATTCGATGCAGCTGGCCATTTTTTACAAAAATCTATTCATCTATGTATGTCAAAAAATTATTACTTCAAGAGATATTTCAAGATTAATTTTGTTAAAGTCCGTAGATCTTATTTACCAAATTTTTGTGTTTATCAATCAAAGCGAAATAGGATCTACACAATTCAACAAAATTAAAGTTGAAATTTAAAGTATTAATTTTTCGACATACATAGGTTAACACATTTTACAAAGAATGGTAAAATGGCACTTGAGTTTTTCGTCGCGGTTGACCTTCAACGATCTTGTATGACTTTGAGTCATAGGTCACTGTACGCGTCTTAAAACGTCCTATTAGATAGTATAATAGAAAACTATATCATTCTAATTTAAAAAAACGGAGTTGACCTTCATATAAAGAGCTCAGGGCAACAAACGGTCAGTTCGATTTCGACCTGACCGCCTACTTAGAGCTTTTAATCTTCGGGGCAACAAACAGTCACAAACGTTTCATGATATGACCGTTTGTTGCACCGAACTATCGAAACAATTTGTTTTTTTAGTCACGTCAAAATTGAGCTGACCGTTTGTTGCAATGAGCTCTTCATATATCCTCCACGCGTGCACCTACGAAAAAACTATTAACCTGGAACTATGTCACCCTTGAAACCACGCAATTTTGTCTGACACTTTTTTCTATCACCAACAGCGAATTCAGATGGCTTGTTTTAGATGTACCACCCAGCATGTTTCTAAAAAAATGTAGGTGTCCTTGAAATCTTCGAAACTCTTTCACCTCCAAAAAGAAAACAGTTCTTGCCATGTTGCAGTCCTTTTTATACTGAAAAACTTTGGCTCATAAAGTTTCTTTATATTTTCAAAAACAGAGTGTAGATAATGATGTGATAATATGTACTGTACCATCCTGTATGGTGTATACAAATCAAGGCATTTCAAGAAATCGAAAGTAGTTTGTCCACTTTCATTAATTCTAACCTGTATAAATCTATTTATTGTGATCTACAATAACATTCTGAATGATCATGACATTTCGTACAACTACTAACAAACTTTCTATTAAAGATTTACATTACATATTTTAATATCATAGTTTAATTTTACTCATGCAGAAAAACTGATTTAAAGAAAAAGCTCTTATGATTATTAATTGGAACGATTAATATGTAAATATTATGGCTCCATGAAATAGTTCTCCTTCCTTTTAAAACGATATTGTAATAGTACACAATATGATTAAAGTTGGTTAGTAAACTAGACTTATTTATTTTTTATTTGAAATTATTAATAAAACGATTTTCTTTATTGTACCGAAAACATGAAACACTCTCCCGAGAATCTCCTTGTGTAATATACTATTATCGTGACAACTTGTATTATAGGCAGTGAAATTTTTATTACATAATCATAACAAACAAGAGGTTAATAGGAAAATTTTTAATCATAGCGTCCTTTAATAAATTCTGTTATTTTATAATTTACTACTGGCCATAGAAGGATTTTAACTCCAATTAATCAAATATACAGGGTGTCCCACATAAATGGGAACACCTAAATATCTTTCGTATTTGCAGTCCTATCAGAAAACTTCAGAGGACAAAGTGACACTATTTCAGGGGGGCAATATAATGGTGTGGAAAACATTTTTTATGTCGTGTTTTTTAATGAAATTTCATGGTCACCGATATTTTTTTAAATGAAATAGTATATTTTTTACGATAGCATGATAGACAATAAAGAACTGAATTTAATGGATACCACCTTTTTGACCTTGAAATGACCTTGGGAAAGAATAATCATGTTGAAGCGGATGAAATGTGGAAGTATAAACTTACATGTTGCAGCAAAGATTGCGCGTTGTTTACATCGGGTTGACCTTTAGATATTTATGTGGGACCCTGTATATTCGTTGTTACAAACACGTGTATATAAAATAGTATTATTTAAAGTTACATACAGTTACAGTTGCCATTCACGAATTCCATAATTAGACTATCTAAAATATGTAAATCAGTGAAAATATTCGAAGAATTTAAAAATACTATTGTATCATTTGCAACCCATTCAAGTTATTGAGAAAATTCTGTGTCGGAAAGGTAGAAAATGATATTATTATGTTACAAAATTTTTTTCGAGTCACCAAAAATCCTTTTGAGAAACTTATTTTTAATGCAAGGCTATGGCAAAAAATGAGGCAAAATTTGAGTTCAATCCGATTTGACTGACTTTCGGAACTTCTGCCGAAATAAATGCCTATATGTATACAGCTTTTACAGCTTGCAATGGATACTGACAATTTTTAAAAGGCGGTAGTCTACTCATAATCGTGCATTATACAGTCGAAAGTAATTAATCCAGTGAATTCAATAATTAATATAGACTCATGGATAAGTCACGGCGCTTATATTGGTGTCTAATATTCAACAGATTCAGGTGACTTTGACGTGTAATATTTATGCGTGTTGTGTAAGCACACATGTTAAGAGTATCAAAATCGCTCAGATCCTTCGATTTATCATACCTGACCACATGTGAGAAAGGCGTAGGCACCCGAGGTGTTTCTTAACCGACGATGTTCGTGTATACCCACGCAACCCACGTTAAAACATTTTAGATTAGTGCCCCCAGATAACACGTGTACGCACTCGGGACTGTATGTTACGAACGAGAAATTGGCAGGGACCTGAACTTCCTTTTATTCGTTTCAATAGGCTCGGATCTACGCGTGGCATGGCCCTTATGAATTTACAAACGATTACGATTCTGAATATCAAACCTGATAATTTCGACTTGATAGTCGATATTCAAGCTGAGATTGATTTCGGAAAGACTAAGCTGACTCATATCCTGAATAAGTTGTTACGATTAATTTTTTTTTAATCAATTCAACGTTATTTTTCATAGCACACCAGTCGCTCGATGCCTTTTCTGTTTCTTCGTGGGTTGCACACGACTGTTCTTATTGTGATTTGCTTCTTTTGTCTTACCCATTTCATTCTTTCGCAAAGATCGGATCATATCTAAAATAACGAACAGCTTTAATAAAAATATTATCATAAATAAGACGTAAGATACTTTCAAAATTATAAGTTCACATACCTGTTACATGTCGGTTTGAAGATACTATTTAAAAATTTCTTTGGTATACACAATTTCACAATCACGATGTACACAAGTTGTATAAATTGTGTAAATGTATATTCATATTTATACAGGGTGTTTCGTAAATGATGGGCAAAACTTTAAGAATAGATTCCTAATATTTAGAGCATGCAAAAGGTTATATTAACATAGGTCCGGGAATGATTAGTTTCTGAGTTATTAAAGTTTTTGTGCCACAATTTTCGTCACATCGTTTTAGAGGAAATGTTCACCTCCTGTCTCAATACATGCCTCAGTTCTCCGTCGTCTCATTGAGCTCCGAACACGCTCCCAAATTCCTGGCGTGGCGCGTATCGTTTCAAATGCTGTCGCAATTGTTGAACTGGTTTTTAAAACTTTAATAACTCAGAAACTAATCTTTTCCGGACCTATGTTGATATAACTTTTTTTCTTCTCTACGCATTGGGAATCTACATATTCCTAAAGTTTTGCCCACTATTTACGATACATCCTATATAACGATTCATTTTAAACGGCTTTTCAAAACGTATATAGTTCTCCTTATAAGACCTTTCCCCTTAATAAAGTTGATTCTGAAAATTTTGTTGACTTCTAATTAAAAAAAAGTTTCGCAAGATAAAAAAAGACACATTTTTTGTTAATGTTTATTGATAAAAAATAATGAAAAGACACTTCAGTTTTCAACTTTCCGAAAAAATTTTATGATTTTGTTCTGACGTTTTCCTTCATTTTTTCAAAAACTGTCTGTTTCACGAAAAAAGTAAGACGACATAAAAGCCGCAGCCGGTCCAGATCTACAGGTTTCGTTTAACATATGTATCGATGCAGTCAATAAGTTAGAAGAATTCGAGAAAAACGATTTTATGAGCATTTAATTGATTATTTTAACCTCTTCGTGACGACGGACGAGTTATCTCACGACGAAATAACGTTGGTACGATGACCACAGACGAGTTATCTCGCGACGCAATGTTCCTTGCTCTATGCCACAGACGAGTTGTCTCGCGACCAAGATTTCGTTCGTATATCGCCACCGATGAGCTATTGAGATGATTACTGGGACGAGACTTATAATTTGAAAATATTTTTAGCAAGAATGATGTTTATTTGTCTTTTACATGAAATATTTGGAAACATGGATCCGCACATAGTGTTACATTACGAAGCTACATCGACGTGGCATCTCCATCTACTATCGTGCAGAACTACTTACAAACGAAACTTGATCGTGAGATAACTTGTTTCTGGCATAGTGTAAGCGACATTGTGTCGCGAGATAATTCGTCTGTGGTCGTTGTACGAACGGTATTTCGCCGCGAGATAATTTGTCCGTGGTCGCGAAGTGGTGTTTAAATATAAAGGAGCACGTTTTTCCGTTATCTGATCTAGCTCAAACTTTGCACAGATATTTTTTTTTAATTAATTGGAACAATCTTGGAGGGTGCCGTAAAAAATTCAAATATCGTAAATAAGGGCCACCCTGATACTCACGGGCGACTCAATATTTTTTAAACGCGAACTCCATTATTTATCATGCACTTTTCCTGAATTATTCCTCCAAAATTCTAAAATCTAAGGAATATGATTGACGTTATAGTTATGCAGTGTATAATTATTTCGCGTAATGATGTAGCAAAATGAACGCCGCGTACACTACAATATTTATTAGTTTGTCTTGTTGCACGTTTACAAGAAGAGTTGGTACCACACGAGTACCGGTAGAATACAGGATAAAGTCGATGGTAGGAACTGTAGGAACTGCATAGAATGCTTTTTGTAGTGCCCAAGGCCTCGCGGAGATGTGAATGAATCTAGAACCTGTTCCCCTCTGCTTCTTCTTACGTTTATTCCGTCTTCTTTTAGAAGTCAGGCGCCGAGCAATGGGCTCGTTGAAAGTTGCCTTAGAACCGGAACAGAGTTGAATAGAGTTTGTTAAATGAGTCTGAATATAATCTACTTCGTGTACATTATCGGACGTGTAACCCTCTCTTTTTTTCGACCACGGAATCGACCCTGCAATCGCAACGATTTGTACCGGTGATTATGAGAGTTGCCGAAAAGCTCGCGTATTATTGCAATGCCAATCGGTTCTCCACAACATATATGGTAACTCTTATTTTTATTAATTTTTTATTGTTCATGTAGACTGCTAGAATAACCATCGGCACGTTTGCTCGAGCACCGTGCTTGCATCACGTCAACTATTTGCACGATTTTACGTTACCTTCCTCAAGTTTCCAAAATTCGCAATTTGAAACTGAAAAATTTATCTACTGTAGCATTCCTTCATGGAAGAAATGGCGAATGCCTATAAATGGAACTTATTAAACAATATGATTGCAATGTTATAAGATATTATCTATTCACAAGAAAATAATATCTTTTTATTGGAATATTATTTTTGTAGAGAAACAATCGAATTCAGTAACCTGTGAATATCAATGTTTGTATTAAAAAATTTTGATAATTAATGGTTAAAATATCGTAGAGTTTTTTATTTCTATATAATTTTACGTTTTAAGAAATATAAAGGTCATTCGTAATAATGAGACTCCTGATCTTTATGCAAAATAAAAAGTTATTGCATGAATTGAGAGACACAGGTGTCAAATATAAATTTATGTTTTTCACTAATAATTTTATCATAGTGACAGCAATATATTAATACTCTTCAAGTTTTTAAATCTTTTCATTGTTTCAAATAGCACCTGTCCATTTTTGGCATAAATGCATAAAATCCGGAGTCTAAAATAATGTTTATATAGGTAGTTAAACAATATTTTTCATTGTGACTACTACAGTCTATATCAAACGTGATAGAAAGTTCTACATCTTTTTTATAAGATATCTAAATAACGGATGTGACTGCATTGATAACTTATGTTTCATTCATTTCCATTCTAATCATTTTGAATAAAGCAGGACGTAAAATATCTCTTCCGTTTCCTGCGTTACATATCTATTATGTTTGAACTTAATTCTTTTCATTCTGCAATGTAGTTTCATCACTCTTAAGCCTTATTATTCAATATATGTCATTCTATAGCCTAATTAATACTTACATAGTGATGTATAAGCTCCTAATCATTTACAATAAATTAATGTTTAGGATGTTCCTTATTTGAATTTAACGAAAAAACATCTTTGATAGAAATGTAAATATCTATTTCGTTCCATTAACTACAGAATGTAGTGTTTACAAACTAATAAACTAGTTGTACTAACGAATGAAGTATACAATATTACTCAATGAATGATGCTTTATATACACCAATGTAATAGAATAAATCGTTAAATTTACAGCAGATTAAAATTTATATACAGTGTGTCCCATAAAGTCATATCTCTTTTACGCGTCCACTTGTAAAAAAGAACTGATATTAAATCCTATAACTTTTATTTAAAGCATTTTCACGTAACGTTGAATATAACCAAAATATTTCAGGTCAAAAGAGTTCGTGGGATACACTGTATATAAATTTTATAAACAGGTTTTGATATACCCAGCGCTATTGATTTGGTTAAACAAATTGTCAGATCGTTTTAAAAGGAAAGAATACTTGTTTTATACTAAACGTAACTAGTACTAAAAAATATAACCTTTAACGTCATTAACCTGTTGTACGTATCAATTATTATTGTTCTCATTTCTCTTCGGATTACAATTACGTAATATAGGTATAGAGACATGAAGTTTTAAAAATCTAGTAGGATTTACACCATTAATATTGATAATTATGTGCACGCAAAATGACGTTTATTTTTTCAATTAAATGAATTATTATTAATAATAATAGTAATATTAACTGTTATTTTATGTATGTAAAATAGAACTATGTATTTGTAACTAGCACCTTCGCAATTTAAAATTTAAACGAATACTGCAAAACACGTACAGTTTAAACAAAAAGTAAATGAGTTTCGCTTAATCGACAAAATTATAGGACGCTGAATGCAGTATATAATACAATTTACCAGAACTATTTAAAATATCTAATAAAAGAAATGAGTGAATTTTCCTTTATTTTTTACTACCACGATTATTCGATAAAACAAATATTTTATATAATTATGGATCAAATTGCGTTTTCCAAGACTAGTATTAATTACATTAATGTTTTCTAAATATGCTGAGGAATATAAAATTAATGTTTTCAATCTCGAAATATTATTTACTGTACTTGCTGCACAAACAACGGCATTTTTATGTTCAAATGTGAAGTTTCTTTCAGTTATTTTAATGGCACAGTATTAAAATTATTTATTTATTTCTTTATTTATTTATTCATTTATTTATTCATTTATTTATTCATTTATTTATTTAATTATTTATTATTTATTGACATTTTCATTATAAGGAACCCTGCTATTCTTTTTATAGAGTTTCTACCGTATTGTAATAAATAAGAATAATAATGATTTCCAATTTCTGAAAAGTTACGAGAATTTTAAATTGTTATTAGTGTAATGAAATTCCGTAATAATGTGAAATCAATAAATATATATTAAAAATACCAGTTCCCTAAAATTAATTAAAAACCGAATGCAGAACTGTGCTACTACAATTACTAAACAGAATGTTATATTTCAACATGGCAAGATTGCTGTTGTTCCAATAAGAATATTAAAAAATATTTTTTAACATGCTTTTAACACATTAATATTAAGAACGCTCAGGCTTTGTTCAGAGTTAAGTAAAAAAATTATATAAAAGTCTACCTGATCAAGTGATACAAAATAGAGGTGGGTTTATCCATTACCGACATGAAACACGTTTAATAGTTGTGTTTAATTATACAATATCTAACTCTATTTTCGACAATAGTGTTTCATAACTAATGTTATAGTGTCTTATAATTAGTTTCGACTACGTATTTTTATGCAAACTTCCATTTTCACAGATTGCTCCACAAAAATCAATGTAAAAGAAGAATTTTCTTCATCTACTGGAAAACTTACTGTTTAATAAAATAAGGGAACAACACTATAATGTTATAATTCGAAATATTTTTCATAGTTTATTCGTTTCTAATAAATACCAAAATTTTCAGTATGGTACGAGGTAAACGCGCTCATGTTTATAAACTGTTCTGAGTCAACCGAAATTTCCGTATTTGCTGAGAAAAATTAATGTCTGATGAAATTATCAGAATATGTACAATCGATACAGATCCACAAAATGTATTTTTACAATTTTCAATATAGACCCATATAAAGAAGTTGTGAAATACAACTTCTAGTATCTCTGTAATTCCGACTGATTGCAGTTTTTTCACAATTTTGTTCACATTATGTAGTAAACTAATTGTTCTGACTTCGTTCAATATTTAAAAAATTGTCATCCTTTTCAAAGCGTCTAAATATTGCTGTGATTCATTGTACTTGTATTTACGGAAAAACAAATGGCTAAAAAATAAATTATGTTATTTGCAGTCTGCATAGCCACATCATGTGTATCCATTGCACCGTTGAAGGAAAATATTTCAGCCATCGAGCTTTGAATTTTGTGTGAAATATTACTACAAGAACAAGTATTTGATATTCGGACGAGCTATAATAATAACAGTATTTTGTAATGACTAGATTACGAATCTTAATGCAAGTTCTCATTTTCATGAATTATTTGATATAAATCTGAAGGAAATAAAAGTATTTTGATTGATTTTTATTGTATTCGTCTTCTTGCATTTCACAGATATTTGCCTAGTAATGACATAACAATGGAATACAATATCTAAATACATTTTGCATTTGAAAAAAGAAAATAAATTACAAGTATCGTATGAATTCGTTCGCCAGTGCATCTTAACCGTGGCTTCGTTCGGAAGGAATCTTTGGAAGAAAGCAGAAGGTGAAACGGAAAAATGAATAACTTCGCGAAGGGCGCGAATGATTTACACCACCCTGGTTCCCATCGAGCGAAATGCTATTCGCGGCGAATACCTACTACCTTTACCTATTCTACCTTCTACAATCCGCAGCTAACAGCTACAGCTACAGGTATAGCAACGTAGACGGGAGTGCAAGCCCTCGACGTTTCCTTCCCCTTTGCCCACGTGCATTCGAGCCGTGCCGCACCGTGCCGCGCGCGTAGGCAGCAACGCCGCGCCGCCACTCGTTTGCCTCGCTCGCTGTTGCCTCGCCGCCGCTCGCCTCGCCAGTTTCGACAGAGTCGTGCCGGTGTGCGCATCTGCGGTTTGATATCCGATATATTTATTTCGTCCATCAATAGATCACGTCACGGATCACACGGTATTATACATATTCGCAACTCGTCGATCCACGTGGAAATATTTTCGAACAGTGAAGCTCGTCGGTCAAAGGATTTCGCGTTCTCTGTGAAATTGCGATTGGTGGCGATTCTCCTTCGCTGAATGAATCGTTCATTGGTTTAGCATGCATTGATTCTGTGGAGTATCCTTCTAGTCAGAGGTGAGTGAACTTTTTTTTTCCTCTTGTCAATTCTCTTCTTGGACTTGGTCGTGTCCTGACGTGCCGGTGGCGACGATAGTTTTTGTCAATTATCGACGCGTTTTTGCGAAACGAATAGCGTGGTGTTCATTTAGCGTGAAAGTTTAGAAAGGAAAATAGTTTTCCGATCGATACCCTATCTATCGATGAGTTATCCGTCGGATTGTTTAACTTGGATGTGTGTGTGTGTGTGTGTGTGTGTGTGTGTGTGTGTGTGTGTGTGTGTGTGTGTGTGCGCGCGCGCGCGCGCGCGCGTGCGTGCGTGCGCGCGCGGACGTGTTTGATGTTTTATTTTTTTTAATTTATGCCTGTAAATTACATCTATGAAAGCGAGCGTAACAAAACCATGAAAGAAACATCTTGGTTACTGTGTTGTTTTTGCGAATAGTCACACTTACCGATTGATACATATAGTTCAATGAAATGATGCCTGAAGATCGCGTGAAGCGACGAGGAGGTTAGATCTATTCGTATTTAATATACATTTACTATGCAAACATTTCTTCTAACATAAAAACTCCGACGTTTATATTTTTACCGTCTTAATTTTCCAAAGGAATAACATTGAATAATATATCAAAATTATTAGTATTTAATGACATTCTGTAGAAATTTGGAATTAGATAATATAGGCTAAGGGACCTAATTACTGTGGGAGTACCAGTTACTGTGCCTATATTAATTCAACATTTTGAAGATAAATATAATTAGTATAGGCACAGTAATTGGATATCAGTGATCATTTTTGGTCCTTAGTAACTGTAGGTAACAACGTGTAATGTAAGTATGCCTTCACACGCGCGCACAATCGGAAGCAGAAATTGTATTAGACACAAGTCTTACCACAATAAATAATAATAATAATAACAACATTGTTATTATTATAACGTCGTGACCTTTTCATTTTAATTTTTCGGTATTCTCTTACAGATTCTTTTTTTTTTTTACAAAGTATAATAAATATTAAAAGCTGACTTCGGTCATTTAGACAAACAGAAATAGTTCAAATTTGCGATGCCATTTTAACAGCTTAACTGCTTTGTTATCCATATGCGGTTGTCGGAATTATCTGTCCATATTCCATAAGGACTGCTCAGGATCAAACATTTTAATTTGTCAATTTTTATTTCATTAAATAAATTTCTTCGATTTTATGGAATTTTTGAAGTTGCTGGTTTGACAGTCAAAGTGTTCAGAAAGTGAGAAGTTGAAACCTGTTACAAAGCTGTAAATGAAAGTGGCCCCCGAACTCTTTCAGAAGTAAATTCGAAAATTCTGCTCTTTATTTTGAGATTTATGTTTTAAATAGCAACCCTCATTCCTTTGACAACCTGAGACCAATTAGGATAATATTTGCGAAACGCGCCAGTGTTTTCTCTCTTTTTCACGATTGAAACTTCCTTTATTTTTGTATATTACTAAATTACTGTTACACAACTCGTTGCGTAGAAGCTGGGCTACTGCAACGGACCCAACTACTGTGCCTATATTAATTATATTTATTTTTAAAGCATAATGAATATTTAGAAAGCGATATATAGGATATATATATATATATATATATGTACTGATTTTAATGAAAAACCTTCATTATCTCTTTTTTAACATTCATTATGCTTTAAAAATATGAATAATTAATATAGGCACAGTATGTAATTGGGTCCCTTACCCTATTTTGATCGTTCAAATTTCGATTTCTGCGAACGGACGACACGTCAACTGACGCTATCGAAGAGTGTCGATTGTTTACATGATGTCGAATGTCGCGAGACAGTTAGCCTTGGGGCATCAAAATAAAATTTCGACTACGTTGGACAACTTCAGACACGTATAACGCAACGTATGATAAGCTAGGTTAAATCACGGCAATTCGCGGAGATCTCGGATAATGAAAAAAATATTCATATAATTATTAATAATTAAGAAAGCACGCGAACAGAATTTCTCTGCAGTCCCAAAGTTGTGCGACCCAGCTAACTCTTTTTTTCGGAATAAACAATGTAGGTTTACACTTCTGTCATCTGCAAACATTTCTTTAACCGCACAGGGGTGCAAAATTTCCAAAATCAAAAAATTCCGAAACTATTTTGGTTGTAGAAATTATAATATTTTGTGATTTCCTATGTAAAATAAAACGTATACGTGGAAAAATTAATTATAATTATGATAATAATAAATCATCGTCATAATTTATAATCACCGTCCTTTGTATTTTTTTTTATTATTACAATTTACTTTATGTATTTACCGCCCTGAAGTATATCTATGCGATAAAACTTTTAAAAAGTCAAGGATTATACACGAAAACAATAAAGAAATGGGAAAATTGTTTTTAATGTCCGTTTTTTTGTAGGTTTTATTGTGATTAAAGCATTTCAATACGGCTACATACATTTTTTAAAATGGCGTTTGTATAGTAAACGAATTATTGCCGCGTTTTTTTAGGACTTTGCATCATTGTGCAATGGTGGAATCGGGGTCTATTTTGACCCAGTGTATCAAAATCGTCATTCAAGTACTCTTTCTAGCGACCTAATTAAATTAGAGCTGCTATGTTAGTAACAATAAAAAGATTAACATGTCTACGAGAGGTAACTCCAAAAATACGTTTTAAAAATTGGTAAAGAAAACAGTTGCAAACATACTAAATTATATTAAAATGGTCTGCCGTTTGAGGGTTATTTTGTTATTTAAACTTGTTCTTTAGTTAAATCCGTGAAAGGTTAATTTTCCATTTAGTATACGTATAATAGTTTACTACAAATTCCAGAAAATTTAAATATTATTATTCAAACATGTATTAAGTCTACCTGATTAAAATTGTTGGGTCGCAAGATAAATACGTCCGATTATGTTGGGTATCTCTTTCTAGTTATTAATAAAATACAAAATTAAATTTAATCAATTGTATGATTCCTGGCTGGGAGTGGCTTCTTTTACCATCACAGTTACGTATGTACACTTACAATGAATCATAACTAAACTGTTAAAATTAGAGCATATTTGCAACACAACGAATTTATATTACAGCCCAATATTATTTCATGTATAACCTTCAATTATAATTGAACGTAATTTATATATGAGCCGTTTATTTTGAAAATGGTCTATGTTCACTTATACTTAAATTGGGATATTTAAGGGTTTGTGTTTCAATAAAATTAAAAATGTACGTATAGGATACCAATGTGTCATACTGCTTAAGGGTATCTAAAAGAGTTAAAACAATTCCTATTAAGATAATAGCAATTATTAAGTGAATAGTATGTGTTTTTTTACCAAAGTGGAGTTAAGCCACTTTTAAAGTTAACAACCAGATTCGTTGTAAAATTTGAAAGAGACCAAGTCCATTTGACATAATTTAAAATGCTTCAAATTGAAAAAACAATACTCAATTTACTTTATATATCTTTTCAACACTTCAAAAACACAATTTATGCAATTCAGGACATTTTCTAACTACATAAATCTGTAGCAACTACATAAAAGAACCTATAAACGTTTCTGTGCATAGATATTTAAAAGTCATTGATTTCGTGAATACGCCTAATATGCGAGTAAAAATTATGGAAATGCGTACGTCTCACATCCATAGATGCATTTCACGTATTTGCATCTTCCGTAATCGTAGTAGCTAGTGATAAATCATTGCTGAATTCCTTTCCCTGGAATGAATATAACGATCCAACCAGTGGAAACTTTAACCCTTTGCACTCGAAGCTATTTTAATTCCAAAACGAAACCTTTCTTCCCAACTTCTATATAGTTTTTTTTTTATGTTATACATACGAAAATGGTGCAATTTACTCGTACAATACTGAAATGTTTAGTAGTTTATTCAATACAAACAAATTTAATAATGATATAGCAATTTTTAGTGGTGTCTTACAGTCACCATTCGAGTGTTAAGGGTTAAATTATTAGCTGCCCATTCAAGGAATTACTTTTATAAATTGTCCCGATGAGAATGCTGCCAACTGATATTTTGTGAGAATAAATTTACCGAAAGTAAATATTTATAAAGACAGAGCAAACTACCTCAGGTTTAGCTCAATCTAATTTTAGTTTAATCACAAATGGGCCGGTGGTTATTTTAAA
The DNA here is from genome assembly GCA_028454255.1 of Halictus ligatus. Taxonomy (NCBI): domain Eukaryota; kingdom Metazoa; phylum Arthropoda; class Insecta; order Hymenoptera; family Halictidae; genus Halictus; species Halictus ligatus. Next base: position 15,115,024 of record CM052143.1, read on the forward strand.
TTTTTCAGATTAAGCGTACAGGGGAAAGAGTGGGGTGGGTATTAAAAAATAAAAGAAATTGGAGATAGCTCTATTTTCATAAATATTTATTAGTTGCTTTCAGAAATTAAAGATTTTTATTTGTAATAACTAGAATGTGATCTTTATACAGCCTTTAACAATTCTTAAAATCAAAAAACAATATAAAACTATAATAAAATGTAGTCGAGTCTGCTTGTGAAAAAATTTTACGTTCACATTTGCAGTCTAATGATAAAACTGCTGTACATCAATAAAACAAGAATAGTGTATAGTTGCTTTAAACTGTTTCTTTGACTGGTTATAAGGAAACCAATGTGTGTTCATAAGAAGAAACTTCTGCCTTTGTGAAAATACGGTCTGCAGCTTCTTTAAGGAGTTATTATAATACGGACCAAACAGCGCACGAATTCCGGCCCGAGGAGAGGTTCCGCTAAACGTGAAGTTGACATTGACCAAGCCGGGATTTGTCCACTGTAATCACGCTCTAATTGGTCAGTAATTTTCGTTAATAACTCCTTAAAAAAGCTGAAGAACATTTTCGCAAAAGAAAAAGTTGCCTCAAACGATTCAACCCTTTCAACCAACCCTTGAACCAACCCTTTCAAGGAAATAGAACAATTTTGTGACACCCTCTCTGGATTTCATATAAAAATAGAGTGATATGGATTAGAAGAAACTAAGAGTAGTATAATATTTGATAATGTCCTATTGTTTAAAGATACTGAGTGGATTGTGTGTACAGAAAGTTTTAACGGCAATGGTGCAGTGATCTGATAACCGCGTGCTATTAAAAGTGTGTATACAATAATTGTTTTCACGTGGTCCGGTAAATATTTTTTTACATTGCATCGCAGAACTGTTGTGATTATGATTCATTCTAGCCGAGTGAAATCAGGTAAACATTTCGTACCTAAAATGCGTTACGTGGAAAAAATTCTCTCGTCACGTAAGCAAAAATGGTCACCGATTCCCAAATCAATACGCGTTTCTCCTTGGACAGGAAAGGAACCAGTATATACATGGTACGGTTCTTTTATTTATTACATATAATTCCATACTGTTTCTATACAGGGTTTACTCGATATATGTCCACAATACGAATCTATCCAGGGACGTATATCAGCTAGAAGATACACTGCCTATGCTTTAATACACTGCCGAACGTAGAAAACGACAGCGACGCTCGAGTAGCCTTAACATAATACGGGTGGGGTATATTGGTGTGAGACCACTACTAATCCACTAACAAAACTTCTTTATTTTTCATTGCTTTTTATGGGACTTTTACCAACATATTCGTGTGATGTATTCGTGGAATTTTTCTAATGAAAATGACACCAAATATAACATAATTCCAATGATATTTACTTGTGTAATGAACGATGAAAGTTAACTCCTATTACAATTATATTAACGGAAAATTAGTGTAAATATGATCCGAATTGTATCATGTTTGGTATCATCTTAATCAGAAAAATTCCACAAATATATTGGTTAAAATCTCATTAAAAAATAATGGAAAATTAAGAAGTTTTATTATTGGATTAATGGTGATCTCGTGGTCTCACACCGATATAACTGACCTGTATTATATTTACACTCTTTAGCGGCCACTTGAGCTTTTAGGCCCCCTAAGGGGTATACCCCACGGCAGTGCAGATAGCTGTGTGATTTTTATCGGCTAGATATTTGGGACATATGTCGAGTAAAGACTGTATTTTTACTATTCTCTATACTTTTCCTAATTCTGCCTTCTCATTTCCTATTAATTTATACAAACATTTAATTTTTGCAAACAGCAAAAAGGTTTTTGGCCCATTTTCCCCATTTAATGACAATTTAAAATTCTGAAAAAAATCTTCAAAAATAAAGAACAACAAAGAATATTGGAACACCTCAGTAAAGCAATGTGCACAGCCCGATTGTTTCAGTTAAATAYCCTAAGTCTTAAATCGAAAATGTCCTTCATCAGGAATTTTTCCAGACAACAATGGTTATGTTAACAATTGTTAGTTGTCCGAAGCATAAACCTCGTTTTCATAATATCCCTRACAATATTTTTACTTGACAGAAACAGATACAACAATACCTCCCGACCCCAATATAACACTAGATTTATTATTAATAATAAGTAATGTACCCACTAAAGATAAAAGATTTAATAGACAAGTCGATGAACTTATTTCATGTAAAAAAATGTTAAGTAGATAAGTAGTACAGCCCATAGATGACTAAAGGCCGAAAGTACTCCAAAAAGATTTTTTCGGAAAATTATTAAAAAATAGTTTAAACATAGTTAAAAAATGTTTTTACAAAAGCGTAACAACAATCATACGGCTAGAAATAGAAAAAACATCTGATTGAAGAGAAAAAAAAAATTGGCCCGGAGCGGGATTCGAACCTGGTCCAAAAAATCTCCAGCGGTTCCGCAGTCGAAGACCATAGCTACTGCACCAACCGGCGCCGTTGAAATTACCTTCGAAATATTGGAATATATCCTGAATAGTATAATTGTTGTTTTTTGTACTACGCAATTTTTAAAGTCTGCACAATGTTTCTCCGAACTTAGGGATGTTTAATATTACATAATATATTTTTACGATAATTATAACTTAGTTTTTCACGGAAAAACGCCGAAAAAAGTGGTTTTTATTTTTTCCTACTACGACGCACCAATCGCAGGGATTTGAAAAAAATTGAGCATAATACTTAGGACAATATCTTATTGCTAAATTAATTTTTTTCTAGTCGCTCTTAAACTTCCATATGAAATCTGCATTTTTTCGATTTTTTTCGTGTTTTTCGATTTTTACAGCCAGAGTTTGCAACGGAAAAATCTGAAAACGACTCAAAGTATGTGGTTTGGTGTCCGACATGTGTCAGATTTTTTTCAGAATTTTAAATTGTCATTAAATGGGGAAAATGGGCCAAAAACTGAATTTTCGTTTTTCCGCCATAACTACCCTTACAGATGAGCTATAGGGCTAAAACTTGGCTGAAAGGTATCTTTTTTGGTAGGCTATCGATGGGCGCAAATTAGAATAAAATCGCGTCGGGGGCCGATTTCACTACCAAACCCGGCTATAGCCTTTGTTTTTCTCCGTACACTGTTTCAGGACACGTTTAATAGCAAGTTAGTCATACGTTTATTAAGAAGTATTAATTCATTAATTTTTCTTATAATTAACTATCCAGTACGAGAAATTAAGCTAAATAAAGTCGTCGATAGCGAAAGTGTAATGACATGTGTATTACAATAATTATCATAGATTCGTACTACGAGTCAATTTTTGTTATAAAAGTAATTTAAAATTTAATGTATCTCGGAGATATATGATAGTGCAAGTAATGAGATAGTGCGCTATTAAATTAAGTGCAGTGAAAAGCAATACCATTACGACGAGCTCGAGCTCAAGACACATTTTGAAAATATTTAAAACAGCGCACCCGCTATTAACTTTCTTCTGATGCTGTAATACATGCTCTTTATCCGTTGAATCTCGGTCGCGCGCTTCTCGTATAATTAACGAGGATACTAATTGTGCAGTTCTACCATACTGTGGTACATGCTAACATTGTAATTATAGTGTTTTTACGAGTAAATACTAGTGATTACGTTTCTCCGACTCACGCGTTGCTGTTTCTTTTCCGCACAAATCAGTTAACTTCTTCCTGTTACTATTTTCCAGAGTTTTGTGCTATATCTTTCTAACGACATTAATATCGCCAGTCTTAAATCATTTCATCAAGTAGATGTCATTTGCACAGAATACATATTTCCTTCAGTAAAAAGAAATGTTTTGCACTGAACAGAATTTTACAGTAGTAGGAGAAAGTGTTCTCTCAACTTTTCAAAAGCAAAATCATAATTTACCATATTTCAATTTAGGGCAGCTTCCGTATGGAAACTTAATTTCCAAGGTAAGTATAAAAAAGACGAATGTAATCATTTCCATTAGGTCAATGTGTGCGATCAAATTACACACCGCATTTGAAATCCGACATTTTATACTACACAACCCAACATTAAAGAATGGTATAGAATTCTATTTTGAGAAATTGGTATTATTTCAGGCGTTAATGTGTGTAACATTTATTATAATCATTTTTGTCGAATAAGTCATAATTACTCCATAAATTTGATACGTTATAATATAAATATAGCAAAATTCTATAACAACATACGCAAGTGTTTCTTATTGAATAAATTCATAACTGTTTTTTTAGTTATTTTCTCTACATACAAAATCTAAGTAATCAGAAATTAAAATAATTTCTGTGTATTTTGAAAAAATTTGTCCTAGAAGTGCTTCCAATAAAAATAAAATAAAGGAATTTTGTTTGAACTGGTATTCTTTCCCATAATGTTGTTTTTGAATTTCGAAGACTTTTTTGCCGCTACACGTGCCATTCGAGGCAGCGACCAAAGATAAGAATAGGCGAGATGCGGTCATTAAAAAAGCCCTCTGAGAAATCGAGCAGCTGTTCCACAAATCTTTTTGGAGTACATACCGATCTTTTCTTTCGACTGTAATATAACTGACGCGTCGAGCTTTGTGCTAAGATTTTTGTCATTGTATTGAGGCTAGTGTATTAATTAATATTTCTGCATCTTTTGGAGGGAAAGGGATTCTACAATTTAATTTACCCTCATAATAATTATTAGTGTAATTATTAGTGTAATTAATACTGAAAATATTAATAGGTACAGATTCATTTATCTTAATGGAAGTAAATCGTTTTTTATGGAATACGTATGTATACCATCGTCCTTGCTCTCTATTAAAGTGGAAAATGTAATAGAAACTCTTAAGTAACATATAGTTTATAAATTGTATATGTTTCTCTTTATTATAGTTAAATGAAGTAATACTGATAAGAAGTAATGTTCTTTATATTAATACTATAGATATATTTTTATCGTAATTTTATAAACGATTATTAGTACACTGCGGGCTGTTATGAAAAATAAAAATTTTCTGAATTAATTATAAGACATAGGAAGTAGAACGCTGGAAGTAAAACAGTAAGATTTTTAGATTCCTTAAATGTTTTCACAGTTTTGTATTTCATCTATTCATTTTTATCATAAATGCACAAACTCCGCAGTCTAATTATTAGATTGCGTGAACTGGGACAAACAAACATTTTGTGAATATAATCGTAAAGCAGTTGTGCTTTTTTGTATTTTATTTCTCTTCATACATGATTTAATATAAGAACGGAGCCATATTATCTTGTAAGATAAGATTGCGGTTTTATGCATTTATCACAACATTAAATACCTGCAATTTGTAACTGTAAAACGATTAAAAGAATCGTCTAGCACACTACTTTTGAGCTATTAAAATGATGAAAGAATGAAAGAATTTTTCTAGTAGCCTTTGTTTCTTGTAACAGATTCAGACAACTTTTACATATTTAGCCTAAAGATTCGTAGTCCACTTACAAATATGTAACGAGTCCTGTGTTCGTAAAACACAAGAATATGCACTTTTTAATGTGTGGAAAACTTGTCAAGCAATATCGATAAACAAATTGTGCGCAAAGAGTGGACATATCGTTGTGCCTGTTTCTGAAATTTTTTATATCAACATTTAATTGCCGAAATTATTAGAGCGTAATGCACTGTTGATTGCAAATTCCGGCACAAGGATCGGAACCCGTAAGATCCCGCAGATACAATAGAGCGCCTAGTTAGGCATAATGCGTGCCATTTTAGGTAGAAGTAACGTACCTGAACCGCTTCGTTTATCGTTTCTCCTTGTGAGCATACTTAATGCGTCTCCGTAATTGCGCTTCCACAAAGTAATCGTTAGCGCGAGACGGCATAATTACTAAACAACCGCAGGGCAAACTTCGGTCTGCGAGGGCAAACAATTGCACTACGACTAATAGTTCCAGAGCACGTGTCACACGTTACGAATTACGTTTTTGCAAATAAAATTACGACCTCGCGCACGTGCGTATTTCCAGGGTAACCACCTTTCCTGACTCAACCAATGGTACGGTGAATAAATTAAACGGTTGAAACCGTTTAAAACCTATCGTGTTCGAGTTCGCGCAAGTGCACTTCTATTATGTCTACGAATATACAGGGTGTTCCATTTAAATCAACTCAGTCGAATACCTCCGAAACTGTCGATGATACTAAAAAATGTCCCAGACAAAAGTTAAACGGCATTAGGGGGCACTCTTTCGGATGTAGATATCTTTTATCTATATGGACGCGTAGAGGTCATATGAAGGTCGTTTTTTTTTTTGTTTAAATAAAATCGTATATTTTTTAATGCACTAATCGATGCTATTCGTTATTCCCTACAACCTAAATCACTTCTAGCAAAATCTCATTACTTTAGGAGATGTTTTGATTAAAATTTGCTGTATCCGGGTGAAGAAGCATCGTCTTGCACTAGAAAAAAATTTATCACATTTTTCGAACAGACATTCACGAATTTGCCAATATCAGTTATATGAGGAATAATTTTTTTTATAAAATGCTATTACATTTATGTACCTATATAGAAAATACAATATCTTTTTAGCAAGAATTCGGGAAGAACATATTGTTTTCATGTACGAAAAGTTACAATCTCTAAATAAAGAAGATATATATATATTTTTTTAAAGGAATATAAATATGTCGTTCGCTTGTTTTCCTCACAAAATTATATGTAATTGTTTATTCTTAATAGATGACGATTACGTATTCAAATATAAAATGTTGATTTATTCACTCAACTTACTTCTTTTTAATTATTTTTATTAACGATACAAATTTTTCTTGCACAACTGTAAATTGTTACTTTAGTACATAATAGTGTTCGGTTGATTAATCGAGTAAATGTGTTACCCTGTGATTAGACTTGAAGCATGAATACATTTGCATTGGAAACTTGTTTTGTTAAACTATAATACAATACCGTGGTGGAAGATAGGTTAATGATTCCAAGTGGGATATAATTAATATAACGTTACAGTGCAATAGCGAAGTCATGGCACGCTTGATCTTTCTTGTGTATAAAAATCATAAATGAAGATTAACTAGTGTAAATAACCCGATTTAACTCAAGTACAATTACTTGAAAAGATCCCGTTAAAGAAACTTTTAACAATTATAAATAAAAGAAAATGACTTAGCAATATCTCAATATTTCGCTTTTGGTTCCTAGTATTATATTTCTATTCGAATATTCGAATAAATCTTACAAATCAACGCAATTGGTGCAAAATTATCGAATCGAGTGGACAACATACTGTGCTGACATTTAGTTAACCTTAAAAAGGACCTTCAAAATGTACTTTAGAAATGCAACGAATAAATTAAATTATACTTAATATATTTATATTTAATATTCATCTCTATCAAGATAGTAAATAGAAACGTAGTGAGATTGTTAAATATCATCTAAATCTACAAATAGTCATAGTATTAATAGTTACACGTTAAACAATTATTATTGGCCCCGATAGTTCACTTAAGGGACAATTATACTAATATTTTCATTCAATAAAATGAGATTTTATGAATATTGGAAAAAACCATATGATTCTTACGTATTCACAAGTTTCGAGAATTTTGGACAAAAATAAAAATATTTTTATATAATTCTTCACACGCGGATGGTTTCACTAATAACGCCAAATACAAACCTGTTCCATAAATGTAACCATCCGGATGATTTCAAACAACTTTCCACGAAATAATGATGTCTCTAGCAATTTCTGTATCTTTTTTTTATTGCTTGTTTATGGTCACATGCATCTGCTTTTCTGCATCTTTCTACATGAGAAAAGTGCAATGGTGCTTTTCCGCGTGCACAGCTTTCGAAAAAGTGCGGGAGGTAAGAATTGTGCGAACCTGATCCATCGACATCTTAACCGTGAAAGTTTCACTGCCTCGTACCTGACCGAAGAATGGAAAATGTCCTTCCCAGCGATCAACTTAATTACGAAAAGCCGAAGTTCTTGAAAAGGGACTTCCAGCGAGGGCCAACCACGCACACCTGACCAACCGTATATACCTGCCCTCTTCGGTCATGGGAACCTGCCCTTCGGTAGCCTGAGGCTAGGGTTTCCAATGTGCTACGGAACAGATGTCGATTGTCCGTCCTTTTTGTCGTTCCTGCAGGTTACGCACGCCTCGTGCACGTTTCCTACGATTCTCCCACGCTGAAAGTATTGTACCATTCTCCTCTTCTCTCTCTCTCTCTCTCTCTCTCTCTCTCCCCCTCTCTCTCCCTCTCTATTTCTTTATTGTCGCATAGAGCGTGCTAGTATTGAGTTCGATTCAACGCACATCCCAATAATGCTCGTTTAGATTTATCGCTTTCAACGCTATGACATTCGAAATGATCGATGCTTGTCACGAAACCGTAGAGCCGTTCGCTGACACTTAACCCTTAGCACTCGAATGGTGACTGTAAGGCACCACTAAAAATTGCTGTATCATTATTCAAAATATTTTTTACAGGGCGAGGAATTCACTGGTTCAAAAGTTATAGGTGTTTAAAGTTGTTCGATTTTATTACGTAATTCGATTACACTTTCTTGTGGGACAAGCAGTCATAGAACAATAATTAAAACATAGAGAATTATATACGGGATCCTAAAAGTATAATCCAAGGTTAGGTTCGTATAAAGTATCACAAGCTTTTCTTTAAAACCACTCCAGACGTATGAAATATATGTTTTGAAATGGCATTAAAGAACATTAAAAAAAGTTTCATTTTATATTTTCCAAAAATAATAGGATAGTTTTATATTCGTTAGACATCTGCGAAGTTTCTTTCCCATGGCAAAAATTCCTTCCATTAGGAGGTACCTAAAGTGTTTCTCGATATTTCGTTATGTCTGTCCCATTCACGAGAAGTTGCACAAATATCTGTAACTTGCAAGTGCCTGGAAATGGAATATCTATCATTCGAAGCTTTACATTGTCGATTAAAAACTTGATTACTAATTTCATGTACGTAATAACAATTTTTTTATCAATATTCTATTAGAATATTAATATAAAGTTAACACTTTGCCTACCGAAAGTCTGTTAATAGAATAAATAGAATGAACAGAACGGAATTGTTGCTGCTTTTAAAATGTGTTACTACTTTCTACAAAATTTTAAAATTTCTACTGTTACTAAAAACTTATTCAAAATCCTTAAATTATAAACTATAAATTATCAAAACTAGGGAAAATCGTCGGTAGGTAATGTGTTGCAACGCTCGGAATTGAAGGAAAATGATGATATTAATTCAATTATCGACCATTGTTTATTAAAACTTATGATTACAGATTATGTTGTCACTTTCGTCATTTCCTTTCCTCTTAATGGCCATTTCAAATCGAATTATTTCATGATCTGTAACACTTCTCGTGGAAACAAATTAGGGAAACGAAACAAAATTTATTGAAATACATATCAAACGAGATAACAAACCTGTCACAGTCCACCTGCGAAACACAAGGAACAGTGATAGGCACGATTGTTCTATTTTCTTTCGTGATCCGTAATTATTCGAGATGATCCAGATCTTTAGGGCTTCCTGTCGGCTCGGTTACAGGAGGCTTTACTGTTACTTCACACAAATAGATAAGAGTTCACGCGAGGCGCGTTAATTCTTGCACTTCGAGTATGTCTCATCTAGAATTTCCGTGAGTCTCCCACGTTCAAGGAGAAAGGTATTGTTGGTTTGTCGAGGGCTCGGCGTTGAATGCGAAACAAGCGTATCCTGGTCCGTGAGTTTGCATAAATCCACCGGTTTCGTGTATCCTGAAAAGGCTTGAACGACGAGCCCCTCGACGTCTTAGACACACTGCTGTACAGTACGCTCAGGTACATCGAGCAGTTATGTCGATATAAAGACGTCTCTACGGCCTAACACGGGACTACGAATGGGAGGGATAACGAACAGAATTTTCATCGTTGTAAATACGTTCGTATCTCGCATGATTTGTTTCAACGACCGGCTATACCGAAGTTACAGCTTCCTTTCTCTTTCAACCTTTCATAGGCCATCATCTCCGAGACGTGGAAACAAATTTTTGGTTGTAGTCCCTATCAGTCAAAAATGCTTAAAATCGCTCAACTTTAAACACACATGACTTTTGAACAACGCTTCGAAATACTTCGTACAACGCTTCGGAATGCTTTGTACAACGCTTCGGAATGCTTTGTACAACGCTTTGAAAGCCTTGGGAATTCTCATTTTGTTATGTGTTCTTCTTGCACGGTCGCAGCCTGCTTTATCGGGCACTTCTCTTCATAATACGTTCCCTTCATTGGCAATTTGATTTTTGGGAATGAGAAGAAGTTATGCTTTTTTTTACTGACGAATATGCGGGTGCGTTATGCTGGAGCAGGCTTCATTGTTGTAACCGTGACAATGTATAAAATCAAGCAATTTCTTACGATGCGATACTAAAGAACAAATGAACATCGCGAAAGAAGAAAACTGTTAAGCACTGAGAAAGATTGAAATTATAAGTACCACCGTAACTTCATCGATGAGGCTACTAATAGAATTGGATAAAAGTTATTCGTGAATAACGAATAAATCGGTTTATTCGTTTACAAAATTGTTTGTCATTCACGAATAACGATTGAATGCGGCAATATATATGTGTCTTATTTTCCATGATATAGAAAATTTTAAACATATGCTAAATAGATTAAAAATAAAAACAACTGAAATTTGTGAAGTAAAAAATCCACGTATAATCGAAACCATATGTTGTGTGGAGACTGCATTCGAGGGGCTACTGTATTGGCAGGACAACAAAGTATCTGAATAATCGATCGCCAGCCAGATCAAAGGCGAAGCGAATACGCTTGACTTTGGTTGGCCGCTGGTTTCGATCGATGTCACTACTACTCGACATACATTGTAAGGAATGATGGAATAACAAATGACAAATATGTAGCGATTGAGAAGAACTGTTGTCAAATAAAAAAAATTTATTCGAATAATGCTCAGCTCTGGCTTCTATATGTCTGTAAAACAATCAATCTGGGAGCTTTTTGAACATACAGTGAATCCGCTTTATATGTCGATAGCTCGGGTCTTGTCGAGCCCAAGGCACTATTCTTTGATGAAGGTTCTTTGGCAAACGTAGAAAGTGATAGCGAAGCTCAAGAACTTCTTTATTTTTCATTATTTTTCTATGGGACTTTCATATTCGTGGCATTTTTCTGATGAAAATAAAACCAAATATGATATGATTCCGATGATAATTACTAGTGTAATGAACGATTAAAGTTTCGGGCACAAAGAGGGACAGCGTATGGGTAAGAAAGAGACGCGGAGAGTCGAAGCGTTCGGGAAAGACGAAGGACTAGTGGAGCTCATGCCTTTAAATCAAAACATAAACTTTTTATATTATTAATTATTTTTTTACGAAACTTTCACCAATATATTTGTGGAATTTTTTTATTAAAATAATGTCAAATATGATACAAGTCCGATGATATTTACTTGTGTAATGGACGATGAAAGTTACTTTCCATTACAATTATATTAACGCAAAATTATCGTAAATATGATCCAAATTGCATCGTGTTTGGTATCATATTAATCAGAAAAATTCAACAAATATATTGATGAATGTCGCGTAAAACAATAATTCATGATAAAAAAATAAGTTTTGATGTAAAGGCCTGAGGCTCACGCCAGTGTTTCATCTTTCTCGAACGATTCGATTCTCCGCGTCTCTTTCTTGCCCATACGCTGTCCTTCTTTGTGTCTGAAATTTTAATTGTTTATTACACAAGTAAATATCATCGTAATTATATGATATTGGGTATCATTTTCATTAGAAAAATGCCACGAATATGTTGGTAAAAGTCTCATAAAAAAATAATGAAAAATAAAGGAAGTTTTGTTTTTGAATTAGTAGTGGTAGGTTGAGACGTCGGCTAATTCAGAAGCTTCGCGATGTATAACCCGGTTCACTGTATCATGTACATATACTTGATACAATATCTATCTCCTGTGTTATCAGAAGAAAAGAAATAAAGCGTCGTTTGTGCTTATACATATGTAATTATCCTCTAGAAGTTACACAATTTTTTGGCAATTAAAGGAAAAGTATGCAAAATATTACATTTTTTTGTTAAGCAGTCAATACCAAGCAGTAGATTTATATTTTACAGTATATTTCACATTCACACGTATTTCTACTTTTAGAACGAAAAAATTCGTAGAAATACGTGAAAACATTAATTTTTTTAAAGAGAATAAGATAATTCATAAAGGAGCATTGTTTTAGTTAGGCACATTAATTGGAGGCACACAAATATGGACGAGCACATTAATTTATGGCACACTAATGTGTACAAACCAGTTTTAACTCCTTGCTCTATAATATCGAGTCAGACTCGTGATGAAGATTCTGAGCAGAGTTTAATAAATGTGTGTATGTTATTAATTCACTTAAAATTTATTTTGTTATAGTTGATATATATCCCTTGCAACTAAAATTCTGAACGATGAAGAATTTCTAATCATTTCTAATTTATAATCACAAAATGAATAGTACTGCAAGAGGTTAAAATCATATTAATTGATCAAAAACCCTTTTTTGTAAGAAAGGTGTAAAAATTTTAACTTGAAAAATATATTCTAAAATAAAAGTACAAAATAAATAATTCATGAAAATAAAATTAAGTTAGTTTAGTGGAACAGAAATTGGGACAAGTATCCTACACGTATACATAGATACGTCCAAGTAACATTACCGTTCTGACATCGTTCTTTTCTCATCAGCGTTCTCTGCATGGACACTCGCGATAGGACGAGCTAATTACGATGAGCGCAAGGATACTTGTGCTTTATAGCCGTGGCACGATTCTCATTGGGCGAATGATCACATTAGATTTGGTTCGTTTAAGACGGTATTCAGGGCTCCCGATGAAAATTCTTAACAGTCGACGAGAATGTTCCTGATCCTGGCCATTGGTTTGTTACATTTTCGCTCCCCTTTTCGAAAAAAGCGTTGCGCATTCCTGGAATAAGAAACGTTGTGCTTCACCGGTATCCATTCAACGTTTCATAGTTCGCGTGAACTCTGTGTAAAAAGTACTAATTATTCTGGACTGCATCTGACAATTGCAAAAGCATTCAGATGCCGCGGGCTGCGATTTGCTACTAACAAGCTTGCCTCCGTGAAGCGGTTCGATTTCTCTGGAACTTCGCATAGCTACAGAGTAACCGGTATTGAGGAACACATACGTGTACTTCATTCTTCAATGATGAGACCAGTTTTGTAAGGGATCTCTTGTCCATAGGATGTTTTACTTCTCGCTGTGATAAACCTCCAGGCTGTGATACTCCTCCTTTATCTATGCATTATTTAGAGCAGCGAATACGATTTTTTAACTGTTTCAGTGGCTGACGGTTCTTCCCTTCTCTCCTTTCTTCGCGTAACACTATCTTTGTGCACGTATGATTTCTTAAGTACGCATTTGTTTCGGGAGACATCGACCACTAAAATTATTAAATTTCAGTAGTGCTCTTATTCTTAAATTTCTTATTTCGAATGCTATCTTAACGGGGTAGACCACCCCGAGTGTCTAACAATGTGCTATGTTTTGAGATTCTTTTAAAGGATAATTAATACATGGAAAAATCTGGGGTTTCAGAGTGATATTAACGTAACTCTTAACTTTATTCTTCATGTTCTTCACAACGAAATATTAAAAAATAGCCTATTATCGCTGCGTCGAAAAATGGTCGTCATTGCTGACAAAAATTGAAACGTCCGAAATAAAAATTAAAAAAATTTTTTTCTCAAGCTATTGCAGAAACAATTACAATTAAACATACGATTTTTAAACATTTGAACCTAAAAGTTTTATGTGAAAAAATCAAATTTAATCATTTATAATTAAAAAAAATGTTTAAGATATCAGGAGAATTCTACGCTACATTTTAGAGTACTGTACGTAGATTATTAGTTTAAAATTTGAATTAAATCGTTCATAGGGTTCCAGAAACTTTGTGTCGGTCAGGTGAGAAAATATAATTTCTGGAAAAACCCGAAAGAATTTTCAGCATACCAGTAATTTCTTGATCATAGTCGGATCGTAAGGGCGTTTTGAATCACACGAAGGTTTCATATTTTGATAACTCACTACCACATTTTACACAAATGAAACTTTTTAAAACAATAAAGGTGGCCTAGCCCCTTAACCGTGAACGCACATTTGTCGGGAAATTGTAAATTTGCGTTCACATTTTGTTTAGTTCTGTTGGAAATGTTTACCACGAGTCTGACTCGATATCTTATAAGTCACAGGTGTGAAAAGAAACAACAAGTCTCGCAAGCGAAGGACGTAATCCGGTTGGAGCTGCCACGATCTCGAACAAATCTGCTTTCTACGTGTCCTCCTGTCGAATTCGCCGAGGGCCATGGGGCATTCTTTCGAAAAGAGATCCGCAGAGGACGAGAACGCTCGAACTCGAAACCGCGAATGTGTGTCAGACGAAAAGCCAGTTCGAGGACGCTCGAGAATCGAGACTCGTGACTCGAGACTTATAGTTTTACTTTCTACGGGGTGACGGTCGAGAAGAATAGACTAAAAAAGCGCGAACGAGATAAAAATTAAAACGACGAAATAGAACCACCGACCGAAATATCGTGGCACCGATTTCCATCGCATTGGTTCACGACAGCAGACCATGATCAGTGATGTGTGTAGCGCCGAATGCTTTTGTAATTTAAATGTGTGAAGATTACCAAATAGGGTACTTGTCCTAATTCACAAATGACTCAGTAAATTATTTAATTTTAATTTCATCTGTTCAAAATTTCTATTGATTCTCAAGCTCTTTCTTTTTATCGGAATATTTTTTTTTAAATATTTCACAATAAAAAAATGAAAAAGTCTTCAAAAATACTTTGAACGCATTAGTGGTGCTCCCAATTAATGTGCTGCAAGTATGTGCAAGCAAATACATTTCGCATTTGAAAAAAAAAAATATAAATTTCAAGTTGATAAGGTAGTTGTCATGGGAATATTTTTTTTTAGATGTTTTTTTAGATGTTTTTTTTTGCTCATCACCATAGTCGCCAGATTAAGACTTGTGTCCCCCACCCTAACTTCCCCTTCTACGACGATATTCCCCCACCCTTCCATCGCGAGTCGGTCACATGACGCGTTCCGTTTCTGTCGTGCCGGTGTCACAATGTCACGTGATTAAGTCGGTACCGACAGAGAGAGGGTAACATTTTCTCCTCGACTCGTGCTCCTTCCCTTCAACTGTCGACTATGCCCATCTGATCAAGACTGACCAAGACTCGTCGGGCCAACTGGCTGACGAGGTCCGAGTTCACGACGTCCTACGTGTTACGCGAAACGTGCTATGGACGCTGTTTGTTAACATTTGACTGCATATCGAGCAATAAAGTGGAACCGGTTCCTTGAAATCTAAAAACGCGATAAACTCATTTTCTACGCTTCTCACAACCACGCAGCTTCACCTGTCTGACTAACGGACGAAGCACGATTCCGCAGGAGACGGTGGAATTATTGCTCGCACAACCTAAAGAGATATCATTGAGCTCTTTATGCAACTCTGAGGAGGCGGACCTTGACAAGTGTCGCCAGTTTCAGCACTGTGAACCCGTTAGTGAGTCATACCGAAGGGATCGGAGAGTGGAAGGTACTGATTGAAAGGAAAATTTTATTTTGCCGCACGAATATTTGATTTTAACGTAGTGTCCGCGAATTTAATTGACTATTTCATGGCAAACATTACACAAACAATATATCTAATACATTACCTTTTTATTTCGTGCTTGCTTTTTAAATATGTACATTGTTTTATCCCCGAGTTTCCGTTTCAGCAATCATAAAAATTCTATAAAATCCAAGTCATTTATTTCATGCGTTCTAGCGAAAAGTATGAAAAAGAAATCGGAAATAGTGTTGATGACAGTACTCTATTATTAAATTAATTTCCAGAGGTGCCATTCTTAAACTTTAATTATGGTCCAGCTTTCACAGGTGGCCTTGATCCGCTCCAGTGTGCGTGCCGTGTGCGTGTGCCATGGTGTGCCGCACACAACGCTAGATCGTACAAGGTTACAAGGGTTAAGGAGACGCGGATTTATGGCTCGATAGTGCAAAGATGGGACTTATCAGTGGTCAAAAGCACTAGATAAAGGATAAATCTAGCGCGCTCTTGACCTGGCAGGTCCTACTTTTGCGTTGTCGAGCAACATTTCGCATTATTCGGTCGTATGACGCCTATCAGAGAGGCGATCTGAGCGCGCGTGGCCGAAGCTACGGCAGCGCCGTTGTTTATGTTGTTGGCCACGCCTGCTCAGATCGCCTCTCTGACAGACATCGCGCGACCGAATAATGCAAAATGTTGCTCGAAAACGCAAAAGTAGGACCTGCCAGGTCAAGAGCGCGCTAAATTTATCTTTTATCTAACGCTTTTCACCCTTGAAAGGCTCCATCTTTGCATTATCGGACAATGATTTGCCTCCTCCCGAACCCTTGCAACCTTGTACGATCTAGCGTTGTGTACAACACACCATGGCACACTCACACGGCACGCACACTGGGGCGAAACAGGTCCACCTGGGAAAGCTGAACCTTAAGGAACCTGTATCTTTTCGTGCTTCTAATTCTTTACAACCAGAGTTCGCGACTGATAAATCAGAAAAAATTCTCGAATATATAGTTCGATATATTAAGTGAGACAGATTTTTTTAGAGTTTTTAGAATCGTTTCAATGCAGAAAATGAGGCAAAAATTTTCTGTTTTTTTCCCGCGTAACTACCCTGACAATCAAAGTATAAGGTTGAAACATGGCGGAAGGGGATCTGGCTTTTAATACGATTTTATAGGGAAAGGGGTCTTACAAATATTTCATGTTCTTTAAAGTTAGACAAGTGTAATTCATGGTTATTATGAGTACGCGATGCAATGCATGTGCATTGTTCGACTTTTTCTATTCCATATTATGATTACATAGCAGCATTTATTTCATCTTTACGAACATTTTTTTGAAAGCGTTCATACTAATAAATTGTTATAGTCATAATTTTGAAACTCGATCATAATTTTGAGATATGCAACACTAAAATCTTTTCCTAAAAATTTTCTGAAAAAACGTTGTGTCTCTTTTACAATTAGATAACGGGTGTTTATACAAATAGAGGTGGTTATGTATTAATTTGTGAGAGCTGGAATAAAATACAAATTTTTATTCTATTCAAAGGTCTATGAAGTTCTATAATATCAATTTTCTAAGAAATGTAGTCAATTTTGAACTTTACTGAATTCTACAAAATTATATATTCTTACTATAAAAATACAATCTACTTCTAATTGTAAGTAATAACGGTCATTCATCCATCGGTAATACAGATTTCAACGTCTTGATATAGAAGATACAATTATGTTGGATTTATTGAAATAAATAATTGCATGACATCCAAGTAAGAAAATTATTGTGTTAAATGCATTAATGCAATGCTTAAAATGTTAAATGCATGGGTTTTTAGATTGTATATATGACAGTCATTTTTAAAAGAAATTAAAGCATTACCAAATTAAACATTATCAAGAGATTTTAAATGTACAGTGTTTACTCTATATACATGTGTCCCAAATGCCTAACCGATAAAAGTCACAGAATTATTCTCACTGCCGCGGGGTATTAATACCCCGGGAGGTGCCATGAACCGTGGCCTCCAGAGCTCTGCTGTCCTTTTCTACGTTCGGCATGGATCAAAGAATAGTATCTCCTGGCTGATATGTGTTCTTGGCTAGACCCGTGTTTTGGACATGTATCGAGTAAACACTGTATTTACAATCAGTTCACAAAACTAGGAATTATGAGGTTGTTGCATATGAAATGTCCCGTCTTCATTTTATATTTAGATGTCCAATTTTACGTTTAAGTAATGTTTATGTCAATGTCGACCAGTGGGATTGTTTCCCGTATGTTTTTTATATAAATGGAAAAATAAACATATTAAAATACGTTACAAAGTGGAGGTGACAGTTTTGTAAATGAAGAAGGGGAACGACTGAAAAATTCAATTCCTATTGAAATACAATCAAGAACGTGATTCATTGAATCATAATACATATTTTTTATTACTAGACTGCGGATCTTTATGCATTTCTGGCTTATCAGAATTTTCAAAAAATCGTAAAATGTAAAAGTTGATAGAAATCGGTACGTTTATTTATTTGTTTTGGATTTACAAAGGCTGTTACCCCTGAAAATAAGATTGTATTTGATTCCACTTCCTTCAAATTTGTTTAAAAAAAGTGAAGATTGTATAAACATCCGCGATCTATCCATTACAGTGGTGCGTACTTGTATCGACAAGTTCAACCTTCAGTTACTCGCACTCCACTTTCTACATGACTGGTTACATGGAATTTTATATGACTCGAATATAAATGAATTTTTTCAACAAAATAACTACTTTAATGCAAAATAAATATTTGTTAGTATAGACGACATATTCGTTTATGCTTGAAATACTACATTTAAAGTATTTGAGATTGTAAATACTATATGCGAGTAATTAAAAGTTAATTTAGCAAGAAGTCATGTTTGTTTGACGTTACCCTTAAAGATCGGACATTTCATAGGCAAAACAATCTAATAGTGATCAAATTGAAATCTGTTTATAATGGCAGGCATAATTAATTTCAATAGAAACGTTACGCCTTCACGATGACTAATTACGTTTCATGAGGATCGTAACAAGCTTTATCAAGAAGGATGAACTGTATCTCTTTGGTCGGGTCGCCAGGAGTGTGTGCAGCCAGCTCTCGGGCGTTGTATTTCACATTTTACGGTATCTCGATAAACGCGTGCGCATGTCGTGTGTACTCCACTGAATTTTTCATCCCCATTGTACCTAGTATGGAGTACGTGGAGAAGCCGCCTTTAGAACGTTCTGTAGAATAAAGTCCAGCATGTGTCCAGGTATACATACATAACTGTAATGCATCTCGCGTCACCTATGATCTCGCACCGTTACCTAGAAATAGGTGAACCGTCAGTTGTGTAGATGGTTAGTAAGGCGCGCGCTAACAGGCTAGCAGAGCAAATACAGTAGAATATCGTTTATCCGAACCAATTAATGCTGAACTTCACGTATACGCATTCTTAATCTCTACCATACGAACTGCAGCCCAGCGTGCTACAGTGTTTTTACGTCCTGCTACAGTATGTTACTCTATATACGTCTCAATTGCCTAACCGATAAAAGTCCCAGAATTATCTCCACTGCCGCGGGGTATACCCCGTGAGGGTCCATGATCCGAGGCCTCTAGCGCTTCGCTGTCCTTTTCTACGTTCGGCGCGAATCAAAGAATAGTATCTCCTGACCGATACTTGGCTAGACCCATGTTTTGGACATATGTCAAGTAAACACTCTGTTAGTTACGATATGTGAACACGTATTCTCAACCCTATAGTAGAACCTCGATTATCCGAACCATCAATATCTGAATTCTTTATTGTCTGGTTACGTTCTAGGTGCAAAGAGTTCAGTATAAAAGACTCCATATACAACAGGATTTATTGTACAGGTCATACTAAGGATCTGGTCTAGGTCAGTCCCGTTCAGCAGTGCGGCGGGCAAGGGCACGCCCGCCGGTTCCTGCGGGCATAGCTGAGGGCAATGTGACGTCAGTGGGAAGAATACTGTTATGTTTTGCCTATACCATCGAAAGGAGACGCGGCTAGTTACCCCCCAAGTTGCTTATTTCCGGGGAATCTAATTCTCTGCCCGTACGGGCGATAGCTGAACAGGACTGGTTTAGTAACTGTTCTATTATCCGAACACTGTTGTTCTACTGTACGCCGATTGCAACAAAGCAGAAAACGTGGACTGTTACGAACGGTCGCGCACGATCTTCACAAACAATAGACGGCAGTAGTTAACTAGCCTCTAAACGAGGTTCTACTGCACACAGTCCGACAGATTTTCCTAATGGGAAACCGGCAGCGAGAAAAAGGGAGCGGGGAAGAAAAAACCTCCGAAGAGGAACAGATGAAAGCGCGACCGGAAGCTGGCACGACGGGAAGCAAGCGTTTCCGGCGTGCGAGACGACGACATCCTGATGCATCTATTTCTGGAGGAAACGACGGAGGCGGCAGAATACATCCCTGGTGGGGAGGAAAGAGTTTTTCGGTATTATGAACCAGCGCGTATGAATGAAAAGTTAAGAAGGAAGCCCGTTAGGCGGTGCACCGTCTGGCTTCGTTCTGGCTCGTTGCGTTTTCTCAAAGGAGACGTGGGTGCTGCTGCCCTTCCACTCTTTGTAATTTGATGCTGTTTAATCGTTGGCTCGCTCCATTCGCGTTACACGGTGGTTACATGTTGCTGCGCGCCGCGTTTTCATGGAATCGGGACGATAAACCCAGTCTTGTTATGTGTATACGGGGACGGTCGTGACGTTTCGTTTCGTCCCATTTCGTTCCGTTGCATGAACGCTGTTGCTGTTGTTCGCGTAGTATGTTGCTCAGAAGAAACAACGGTTCTTATTTTCGACCACTATGCCACGGATTCGTGTCGCTGAAAGTGGCGGGTTTGTGCCGGAAGTGCCTTCTGACGTCAGTTGCTAACTTTGAATTGCGGACGATGCAGCGATGAAAGTACGTTTGCGATTCCGAAAGTTTTCATAAGAAGTTTAACCCTGCACGAGTTGGGTCTGTGGGATTCCATGAATTTAATCTTCACGATTTCGATTTTCTTTAAATCATCTTCCAATTCCTCGAGAGTAGTTTCTGCTTTACTTACTGCAGTTTCATAGACTATAAATATTTGTAGACTGCGGATCTTTATGTAAAATAAATATGGTCTGCATTAATTACGGGAGGCGAAGGTTCAATAAAACTGTTTGCCTTTTGTTAATGATTTTAATAAGTAGAGCGTAACAATAAAATGCATACAATAATGGCAATAAGCATCCGTAATAACGGCAACTGTATTATTCAGAAGAAATGTTAACGAGAAATTGTTGAGATGTTTCGAATATTTCGTTTCTGTAATTTTTATACCAAAACGTAGGTTTGTGACGAAAATGCTCTTTTAGTACGAAATATTTAATTAGGTATGATTTAATATTTTTAGAACCTTGGCACCTCTTACATTTTAACTCTTTTCGTGAAATTCGGGCAATGTAACTGTTAAATAAGCGAGGCACTCGAAAATCAAAAACTATTTTTTATCGTCTTGTGACAGCATTACTTTTCTTTTTGTTGAAAACTACTTGTATTTATAATCGTACTTATGTCCAATTTATTTTGAAAATTAATATTTGATTGCTGCTATCATCAAGAAAAGCAAAGGAACTTAATGCGGGCAAGCGAAAGTCGAGAGAAATTTTATTAATGATATAATGGTACTGTCTGTCAACCGATTAAAAGCCTCGTGAACCTCGCGCGAGCCTTCGCTCCGTGTCCAAGGTTACAGTGAAAGTAAGCCTTAATTTTAAATTCTGTCAAACGATGTAGAAAGTTAAAATTGTGCTGCGGTCGAAATTATAAATATCTCGGTGCATAGAGATACATAACAAGCAACTGGGCGTGACGATAGATAGGAATATTTTTCTCGTGTAATCGCAAGAAATTGGGTCGCAAAGTAGACCGATCAAGAAAAGAAGGAGATCAATAGGGTGAAAGCATTCGGACTTTTATGTTATGGGAAAAAATAACACCATTTCTGTGTTTAGAAATCGGCCATTCTAAGCAGTTGATTAGTGAAACGTAGAATTTCTTGTATCTTTCAGTAGAAAATCTATGATGTATCATAAAAAGGGTATGTAAATGTATGATAATAATCTTTTACAACCAGATGTGCTTCAAAATGTCAAACATTTATTATCAGATTGCGAATCTTTATGCAAAATAAAAATTTTCTGTATTAACTGCAATAAACAGGAGCCACATACCTTTTTTACAAATGATTTTAACAAATCGAAAGTAATATATTCACAATCCTCGATTCTTTTAATCTTTCACTTGTTTCAAACTGCAGCTTTTTATTACTTTTTATTACTTTTTATTACTTTTTATTACGAATCCATAAAGTCCACTGTCTGTTTATTATTTAGAATATTTCATTGCATACCTTTTTTAATTAGTTCTCAATTTCTTATAATCGCGTCTATCTATCGTTATAAAATTGAATTAAGGATGTATGTAGTCTACACCCATATTTTAATTTTGGAACGTCACGCGTTATGAAAATATAAAAAGAAGGGTATTTATTCTTTCAATTTTCTAGAATATTCCTTTACATATAAGTTATGTACATGTTGAAAACTTCATCGAAATTAGTCGATTGATTTACGAGTTCTAAATGATTAAAAGTGGTGAAAATCGTCAAATAACTGAAAAATAAATAAATCGAGAAAAACCCGTAATTTTTAATCGTTTATAACTCATAAACCATTCAATCAATATCCATAAAATTTTCAGCATATGCATAATTCATATCAATAACGTTTTTAAATTTTCATGTTACAAGCCGAAATAAAAATGTTGGAAAAAGAAACTTTTCCAATTTATTTTTCTTATTCAGACTAAACGCACTTATTCCAAAATGTTCATGAGGGATCGTCTCGAGTAAACGAATCCATCTAGTTGGGCAAAAAAAAAACTGAGGTCGTTTGATCCATTTATAAAAAAGGTGAGGGACCCAATTATTGTAGTGAGATATCAATTACTGTGCCTATATTAATTATACTTATTTTTACAGCATAATGAATATTAAAACAGAGATATGTAACATATATAGGAACTGATTTAATGAAAAAAATGTAGTATCTCTTTTGTAATAATCTATATGCTTTGAAAATAAATATAATTAATATAGGCAAAGTAATTGGCACACCTACAGTGATTGGTACCCCCACAGTAAGTGGGTCCCTTACTCTATTGGCGTACCATATTTGCTGGCGTCGTAGTAAATTTAGAAGGCTTCAATTAAATCTCCGTTGGATTTGCATCGCGCATCAACAGGTAGTTTGGCGACTAGGCTCGAAGGTCCGTGACTTTTCCAACGGGGCGGCGCGGCGCGGCGAGCCGCAATGTGCGACGTCGCAATCGCGACCGGATATGCCGTGTTGAACGTTCACGTGTGAGCCTCCTTGCACGAGACGAACGCGGTCGTTTTCACGCGAGCTCCTGTGCACGCTTCGTCCCGGAAAAATGCGCGGCACTTCGCCACGGCATGCAGTGTATGTGATATGCACTTATACGGCCGGCTCAAGCCACACGTGGGCACACCACACACCATAGGCACTTTTTTCCCTGACTCCACACCCTGTTCTCTCTTCTCCGGTCCAAGAACGGTCGGCCGATGCTGTTCATGTAACGGGTGGCACTTGTTAGATCTCTCTATAACCAGTACGCAGAACATTTTCGATGAACATCCAAGATTTGATTTTTACATTACGAGCAGAATTGACCATTCGATTCTTATTGTACAATATTAATTCGATTCTTTAGAGAATCATTTCATTTTCTTTTATTTTATGCATTTATGACCAAAAATAGGTAGATATACAACAGTGAATGTATTTAAAGAATTTAAAAATACTGCCATATTGTTTTGAACTAAATAAAATTTATAAGGAAACTCCTATGTATTACTAAAATACTGTATCTCACAAATTTAATTTTCTATCAGAATCCGCAATATATGTACTTATCACTAGACTGCGGACGTTTATGCAAAATAAAAATTCATATCATCTTTTAATAGCTTTTTCATATTTAAAGTAACGTAACAATTTCTTGAGGTGTGCATAAAAATCCGCTGTGTACTTATCACTTTCGATTTATATATTATTGCAGCACTATATTATGTAATGCATAATTAAGGTCTACATTTTTTTTACATACTTTACGTGTTTACTGTTTCATGAAACGTCACCAAATGTTTACTGTTATTCATTAAACTTTTAATGAGTTTTAGTAACTTCTAAAATTTTTTAGTTTTTGCTCTTCATAGTTTTAAATAATATCTGTGTGAAATCTGGCTAGAGAGGATACAATAATTGGTATATTAATTAGTCTATACATAGTTAATATTTATTAGTATCTTTTCGTACATGTATAAGGCATTTAAATGTTTTAAGTCACCGGTTTAATGAAGGCCAGCTCCAGTTCTCCGACAATTTTAACAAGTTAGGCAAATGTAGCGATTACAAAATTAGTTTTTAGAGCACCCAGAACACCGGTTACCCGCTATCCAGAGCAGCTGGAACTTGCAGATAAATACCGTCTAGAAAACCCGGTACCACTGTGTTTGCTATCTAGAACAAATACAGATACAGTTAACGTAACCAGTATGCCACAGGAACAACCTCGATGGTTTGAACTGTAAACTATCACTATACCTAAATTCAAATCCATGAGATGTATAATAGTCATAATCCAAGAATACCTTTTATTTACGGACACAGTACTACATTTCCCTCGATAATTTGCTAACATGTTCAAAATGTATATTGCAAAATGCATAATATTCATATTTTTCTTAGATTCATTTTTGAACACAACTGATCTGACTCAACAATACAGGGTGTCCCAAAAATTTCGGAAAACGTTGAGAAGGGTGCTTCCTCAGGTCATTTGCAGTAATTTTTTCCTGTACGAAAATGTTCTTCGCGGCTTTGTTAAGGAATTATTGACGAAAAATACGGCCCAATAAAAGCGCGGCTACAGCGAACAGATCCTGACTCGGCTAATAGCAACGCTAAGCTCAGCAGGACCTGTCGCCAAGTCGAAGTCCGTTCGCTATAGCGGTGCTTTGATTGGTCCGTTTTTTCGTTAATAACTCGAAAACAAAGAATATATAGAAATGAAATTAACAGATTATTAAACGCTGTTAGGATGTTTTACTTTACATTGTATTTCAAAACTATTGTTCTCAGCATATGTATATTCTATTCATATGGATTTTCACACGATACCTCGAGCACCGACGAAACTAATTGTATAGTTTTCGTTTCCTGAAAATTCTACTGATTTCTATGTATATTATACTCAGAGTTAATGTAACCATTAACATACTGGTACACAAGCCCATTTATTTTTTAATTTTTCAAGCTCGAGTAAGCGATATAATCATGCATACTTATTGCACTTTCACTCGGTGTATTTTAATCAAATAAACAAGCCGTTCCTGCAATAGTAAAAGAAGTTAGAGAACTTTACATAAGGAATGCAGAAGTTCAATAACAACACAAGTCTAGGTAATAATTTTTCAGTTGATTATTATAACTACAATGAATTATATGTATATGAAATAAATAATAAATATCTTTGATTAGATAGAATACGCAAAACAGACCATTGCTTTTGTAATGGAAGCAATTTCATAGTAGTGACCTTTATGACCTTCTAAAAATTTTTATCACATTTTTTAGCATTAGCCAACTGAACTAAGACGGTTACATTTGACTTTCCGTTTGATTTTTCTCCTTTCGTGAATAATATCTTGTCATAGGTTATTGTAGACTATAAAATTTGTATAAGAAAATTTTTATTTTTATTTTCACGTTTTTACGATCGGTAACATTGGCTTGTGCTTCCTATAATGTTATGTATGGAGTATGGAGCAGTTTTCTCCACGTTCATTTCTATTAGAATTGTCTAATCTCTCAACAGGCCCCTTTTATTTATGGAAAGATACCGTATGATTTCTTTATGTGAAAATCTCTAGAACACTCCCTTCTGGAATCCGTCAATTAAGTTTTTGATAGGAGAGAGAGAGAGAGAAATAGCCTAGATAACCTCCTATTAACCCCTTTTAACAAAAATCTAACTGAGGCTCGTTTTAACTAGAAGCGACAAAAAACGAGGGTGTGATCCTTCGTGACGTCAAATTATAAACAGAGCACCCCATTCATTTTTAGGGTATATAAATCCGTTCGTTTTCATCCTCTTCGGTCAGTAATCGTGCAGTCACGTGTAGAGTTACGTCGTGTCACATTCGTAAGAGTCAATTCTAGCGAGATCGGGATAAAGTCTCCATCGAATCAAGTTAATGTTATAGATTCCGTTAGTTCGGTAAAACTTCTATTTGGCATCTAACCATTACTCTTAGACCCCGCATTGCCAGCGCATCAAAACCGTACATCTTAGGCAACAATTCTTTTATTGTATATTTACTTTCAATTCAATCGCGACACCAACACTTGTAACAACATTTAATTCAGAATATATTTGTTTTGTTCGGTAAATCGCGCAATCTACAACCCCTTAATTATTGCCCAATATTCTAACCCAATAATTGAACGTTACTACACGATACAATCTTACCGCTCGGATTGTATCAATTAAATTATATAAGTTACAAGGCCTAGTAACTATCCCAGCGCCTCCTCAATTTCGCATTGGGTTCGTCCGCGTACCTAACAAATTGAAACCATATTCCTGGTGTAATAACCCTTCGCCGGACTCCCGCGTTGCTCGCAGCCCTCGCTCGTAACAATAAATAATAAATAATAAAGAAATAAGAAAAATAAATAAAGCAACATTTTCCAATGATTACATCAGCATTGTATCTAATGTTTGTATATAAATTAATGAATTATAGATTAATCAATTTTGTAGGTGTATCACTGGAGAAGTTCTTAATTTCAGATGAATTCATTTGTAAGTTGTCGATCGGATTAAAACAATTTTTTTTTTGAGCTAACTCCAAAGGAGTTAGTGCCGAGATAATTAAAGTGATATTTAAAAAAAGGTGTTCTTATAGTTAGAATGATGATATTTAAAATCAGTTTATTCGTCAGCAAACAGTATAAATTATTATTAATTTGCTAGGCCTTTTGATTAAAGAAACTTTCATCTCTACTTCACAAAATACTGTGGACCCAATGATAAATTAATAAAGATTGCTACATTTCATAGTTTTACGTTGTTTATCGGTATTAGAGCTTTGTGATTTATAAGAAACCCGGGTACTGTGGTAAGCCATGAGATGTAAACGAATATTAGAAGAGAAGACTGCGGATGTTTATGCAAAGTTTCAATTTTTGTAGAGGTATTTTAAGAAAGTGGAGTCAAATAAAATGTTATTTTCAGTGGTAGTAACCTTTGTAGATCTGAAATAAATAAAAATTCTACTAAATTCTGTGGAATGTTATATTTTAGATTTTTTTTTAATTTTAAGAAGCCATAAATGCATAAAGATCCGCAGTCTACTCATGAGATAGTCGGTTATCCGAGATACTCGGGTATCTCATGAAATAGCCGAGTACCCGAGTACTCGGTTCTGTCTCTAGATAATGAGAATATTACTCGAGTCCTCGTTAGCTCGCCGGGTAACCAAGTACTGGATAAGTAGACATTATTCCAATACATTTTACTCGATTATTCTATTCGTGTTTTTTGCTTTAGTAGCCAGTTGTGAGACCTCATGAAATACTCGGGTACCACCCGGTTACTCGGCTGTCTCATGAGATACCCGGGTATTTTTGCTCTACCTTGGTGTCTCATGGATGTCTCCTAAGTACTCGGTTACCCGTGTGTTTCACGAGTACCCGGGTGTTTCATGGGTGCTCAGATACCCAGGTATTAACTTTACTAGTACTAACATTGACATTAATAGTCGGCAATGTAGGCCTCGAGTAAAAACAAGAGGCGGTAACTCGAATTAAACGGTACAAAACGGTGTCGTAGAAAAAGCTATGGGAAAAGGTAAACACGGTTCAAGATTACGCAGGATACCACAGTTACACTGTGTAATGACTCGTGGTACGACAGCGTAGAGTAAACGGTGCACGTACTTGTTACAACAATGTAACGTCCAAGTGTAAGTGTCCCTATGGACAAAATAATCGACCCTTTCCGTGACCGCGTTCGACCTTAGGTGGATGTAACTCGAAGCTGGGTGCTAGTGTACGCATGATCAATCGCAAAGGCGTGCGCGTGTGGTCGAGACGTAATGTTGGCGTGAGTAGGAGAGACTTCTCCTCTTTCGATCGCAGCCGGATTGCAGCAGGAAACGTTGCTAAACGTCCCTGGAATGCTGGGAAAGTGATCGTACGATGATCTGGGCTTTTACTGAAGATCGAACCTCTCCCTGATGATCGCCGATTGCGCATCTCGTCTTTGCGGTTTGATCGCTTGTGAGGATCGCCTTACACTCGTTTTCTCTCTTCACTTTGTATCCGTTCCACAGAAGACTCGGACGATATAAGGGGGCAGTCTCGTGTAAACGTTGTAAAATTTAACAATTTTCATGAACTTTTAATTTAAAAAAAATTTTTTTCAATGTCATATGGTACGTTTTACGTTATAATTTTACATTTGTAATTGAGTTAGCTACTCTTTCGTCATACAGAAGGTTCTATCTGGCTCACAATAAATACACTTTAATAATCTTACTGGCCTGGAAGATCCGATATCTCAGGATGGACCAACATAAAAAGATCAAGATGATTTTTCATCAGTGTGGTAGTCGTTATCGCCCCTACCCAAATGAATAATTTATGACGAATGCTTAAAGCACATATTTCCAAATTTCGTACTTTTTTCGCCAATTTTTTTCATTAAAAAAGGTATGATAAATTCAACGTAAAAGTATAATTTTTGGTACCGGTGCGACGATAGTGTGTACAGTGAATCCGCGTTATATGTCAGCAGCTCGGGTCTTGCCGTGGTCAAGGCACAATTCATCTGATGAAGTGCCGAACGTAGAAAAGGACAGCAATAGTCTCCCTAACGGTTCGCCGCGGTCGGCAAACACGTCGTAATTCGTGTCTCCTATGAATTATTTGTCAAAGTCATAGAGGGGAAATGCTGCCGACGAGATCCTACTATTCTTTGATGCAGTGCCGAACGTAGAAAAGGACAGCGAAGCTCGAGAACTTCTTTAGTTTTTATTATTTTTTTATGGGACTTTCACCAACATATTCGTGGAATTTTTCTGATTAAAATGAAACTAAATATGATATAATGCCGATGCTATTTATCTGTGTCGTGAACGATTAAAGTTTCGGACGCAAAGAAGGACAGTGTATGGGAAAGAAAGAGAAGCGAAGAGTCGAAGCGTTCAGGAAAGATGAAAGACTGATTGTGAGCTGAGACCTTTGAATCAAAACTTCAATT
This sequence comes from Halictus ligatus, assembly GCA_028454255.1. NCBI lineage: Eukaryota > Metazoa > Arthropoda > Insecta > Hymenoptera > Halictidae > Halictus > Halictus ligatus. Next base: position 15,144,159 of record CM052143.1, read on the forward strand.
TTTGTTACTATTAATTATTTTTTTTACGAGACTTTCACCAATATATTTATTAAATTATTCTGATTAAAATGATACTAAAAACGATACAATTCGGATCATATTTACACTAATTTTTCGTTAATTTAATTGTAAATGGGAGTAACCGTTAAAGTTAATCGTTCATTATAGAAGTAATTATCATCGGAATCATATCATATTTAGTTCCATTTTAATCAGAAAAATGTCACGAATATGTTGGCCAAAGTCGCATAAAAATATAATGAAAAATAAAGTTTTTTTATTGGATTAGTAGTGGTCTCCTGTTCTCACACCGATATACCTTCCTGGGCGGCGGCGACTCTCGAGCGACTTTGCCCCTCACGTGGTATATCCCGCGATAGTGGGATACAATTTATACCAACGAGTAAATGTATTAAAAATATATTGTAAAATTGTGCTTTGCACTAAGAAAGTATTAAAGAGTTCATGTTCTTGAATAGTCTTCGTGAGGGGCATTTATTTTGGTTACGTGAGCCGACACACTCTACTGCTTTCGTAGATAAATGGATGAAAGGAAAAGTTATTCATTTGCATTCGTTTTCTTTTTTTTTTTTGTTAAAACATTCATTGTCTAATCGCTGTGTCACTATTCGTCTTCCAGGTTATCGCGATGCGTCTGTTCAAACGTCAGTCTTCTGATACCAGCCCGCAGCTAGTTTCGGCAACGCCGTTATCACAAGATGGGACTGCGCATTTGACAATCGTCGATGACAATCCTGACCGAGCAAAAAGGAAAGTTCAAGACGAAACCGATGGATCGGAACGAACTTCCACCAAAGAAGTACTTAGTGATCCTCGACAATCATCTTCGTCGCAGACATGCATCTCCAATCGTAAAGGTAATTTTATGAATTAACGTGTGCATATAAGTAAAGCAACGTTGAATGTATGCAGATCGTCGAAGTTCAATCTAAAAAAAATTAAATGTAATTAAATTAAAATTAAATAAAAATTTTTTTTTAAAGATTTCATTTTTTCAGTGATACTCTTCTTTGATGATTTTTCTCTTCCATTGAAGTAGATTTACACAGTATTAAGTTTCTAGTGAGATGAATACTTACCAGCCTAATAGTATATGTATTATTTTGCTAAAAAAAAGTAAATTGTTGAGCTATTCCATAGAAGAATTTTTTGTGAAACTCTGATATAGCTGCTTCATTGAGAAGCAAAAATTAACGCACCTATTCCGTTTCGCAGGAATTTCAACATGGGGAAGGAAAGTAGGTCGGAGATGGGATCAGCTGAAGAGATCGGATAGTTCAGAGTTACTTTCAGTTTCGGGTCGAAGAAGACGATGGAGTCCGAATCGGAAAAGCTGTGGCAACGTAACGGACGAGAAAGAAAATGTAAACATTTTATTTTCAAGTTTGTCAGACTTATCATCTATCAATGATTTTCAACCTTTTTATACTTGCGGCCTCGTATAAACTTCAAAAATCCTATTTAGACTACTAAGAGTAGGGCAAGAATTTAAGTCTTTCAGACATGTTAAATAAGTGGCTGTATAACTTTTTTGTGAACCAATAGAAAAGTTTCTGCTGGACCAACACGTTTGCCTGAATCCTAGGTTGAAAACACTGATGTATATAGTTTCTGATTACAACAACTAGGCCAACATGCAGTCATATCATAATTCTAAGTTAAACTATAACCCTTGTCCAAAAATAATTTTCACTACATTTAACTCTAAAATTTAATAATGAAATATATTTCGATTGAGCTGCATATTAGACGATGGCAAACAATTTCGAGAGGGGGGGGGGGGGTACATACGTTGCTCACGTCATAAAGGCGCGCAACAGTCGTGTATCAAAGCGGGTCCTCGCTCGCACCCAATGGTTTAGGTCTTTAACGTCACACCGCATGACGTTTACAGCCGCATTCCTGTCGAATTTGAGGTACGCGGAGTATCTGTCACTTGTTTCGTGACTGTTGCGCGCCTTTATGACGTTCGCAACGTACACCTTTGGTAGTCGGGTTACTGTATTTTAGGTGGATTTTCAATGGTTAATAACTAAAACATGAAGCCGAAATCACAATTTTTTTATTCTTCGTTTTCGTCTTATACATTGTCATGGAGAACCACCTCTTAAATTTTCTCCCACCTGTAATCGAACACCCTGTACGTTATCAGGGATTCAGAAGAGAGAAGACATTTCACCGAAGAACAAATTTTAGCATGAAAATTGAATTAGCGAAATTGATTTTGACACAAGAGCATATAAATGAAATCAAAATTATGATACGACTGTTATCACTTGCCCTGTTTTTCTCTACAACAAAGTTTGTGTTTCAGGGTGCGAGTGGATCGTTGCCGGAACTACCGAAGCCGAAGAGAATTTCGAGAGTGGAATCCCTGCGAAACTTGTTCAGGGGTAGCGAGCGGAATAATAACTTCCTAGGCAGTGATGTATCGACAAGAAGTGTGACGATTCAAGAGGAGGATATCACATGCATCAGCCATTACCCGATGGAAAAAGCTCTGAGCGAGGGCGCGTTAAAGAATACACCGTTTCGATTCAGTTCGGATGATAGTCAACTGGACCGCGGCACTCTTCTTTACGAGAAGAAGAAACAGCTAAGTCGCAGTATACAGGATCTTCAGGAGCAACAACGAGTTTTGGATTATATTTTGAAAAACCAGGATATGTTGAAAACACAGGAAGGATCGACATTTGCGAAAGAAACTTTAGACAAAACCAGGCGAAGTGCAAGTCCGAAAAGGAATAGTCAGTCAACGTCAGATGGCAATAAAAACAGCGTGTCGACGCAGACGAAAGAGTTCCTTAACACTCAACTGAATAATCTTAAGAGGAACCTGTTTAATGTGCGAACAACGAGTGAATGCGACAGGTAAGGAATTTATTTGTTTTTAGTTTTGTCTATTTAGCAAAATCAGAAATTATATTACACCTCCATGGGATTTGTGTTACAATTATGTACAATTATGTGTTCACATTTGCAGAATTGACGCGTCAAAACCCTATCAACCGATAGGCTTGGAAGATCTGATGAACAACTTGCGACTAGGTTGTGACGAAAGCGGCTATGATTCTGACAGTACTCGAGCCGGAGCGGATTCGCCAGATAGCGGAAAGTCTGTACCACCAATGTTGAAACCCCGTAGCTTCTCGATAACGTCCGACGACTATCATGGAATCGATTTGTCGTTGCCGATCAACACATCGAACAACGTGGAAGCGCCAACGGGAACCGACGAAGTCGGATCAGGCCTCCCCTGTCTCGACGAAACTGTTGTCCTTGAAAAGAGCCTCCTAAACGAATCCGTAAGAACTGACACGACTGCATTGGTTTCCGACGGGGAGGAGACAGACAGTTGCGATGATGATACCTTCGAAGGATTTGAGGAACTTCAGATGACTTGTGCTACCCAGTATTCAAAGTTTGATAATACCCTGGTAAAATGCAATACTGGTCTGTCAAAAACATCCATGGCTCATCCGCATTCGGCGGGTAATAATCCTAAAGAGCTTAGAACGTCGACATCTGAGAACACTGAACTATCTAGGGTGCCAGAGAAGAGACCGTTTCCGAAATCGGAGCAGTCAATGCCATGTTCGCAAGCAGTAAAGACACACAACCTACAGAAAGAAGCTAAGTCTCAGATACCAGTGAAATATGGCAAACACAAGAATTCCAGCAAACTTACTTTGTTAGACAACGCCGCTTCCCCGTGCAAGGATAGTCCACCAGCATCGAAGATCTGTGCGACAGTCGTGACCAGCCCGCTACAATATTACAGTCCAAAGAGGTCGCGGTCAAACATGGAACCGGATGACGTAACTGCTGTTAAGAACAAAGTGAAGAGACACGCACACCTAGCGAAGGTCGAGCAAACTGTGCATCCGCCTGCCACCCCAGCGAAGACTCTCATCCGTCGTGAACTGAAGACCATGAAGCTCTGCATTGAGAAATCGGGAAGCCTCGGTATCTCCGTTGAAAGGCGAGAAGCCGTAAGACCATTCTACGTGATCTCGAAGTTGGATACGAACGGCGAAGCGGCGAAATCGATGCAGTTCAGAATCGGGGATGAGATCGTACGCGTTTGTGGGCGAAGATTGCGCGGAATGTCGATCTTGGAAGCTAGGAACGCGTTGCGAGCCTGCGTAGGAACTGTGGAGTTGCAAATCGCAAGGGAACCGGCTTTCACGTTCGGGGACGAACTGGGTGACACGTGGGGCGATATGCTGGTCCGCACTCGAAGTGATTCAGACGTGTGGACATTGAAGGGAGAGAAACTCGGGGGAGCTCCCGCGTCTGTCGATACTGTCGCGCATCCAGAAGATTCGTCCAAGTGTACGATCATCGGGGCACTGACAAAAGACGGGAACAGTTTATCCACTAATGAGATGGAGCGAATTGAAGGCGACTGTGAGCTGAGAAAGGAATCGGACCAAAAGATGACTGGTATGAGAAAGTTCCAGGTGGTGCGAAAACGTAGCATGAATCCGGTTTCCTGCCCGAGAAGGGCGACAAGTCTCTCAATGGACTTGTTGACTATTACGTTGGAGAAAGGTGCTGCGAAGAAGTTAGGGTTCTCGATCGTTGGCGGATCAGATAGCAATAAAGGATCCATGGGCATCTTCGTGAAAGACATCATGGCCGGTGGACAAGCGGCCGAAGAAGGCACTCTCAAAGTAGGAGATGAGATTCTGGCGATCAATGGAATATCCATGGACGGGCTGACGCACGCAAAAGCTTTGCAAACATTCAAAGCTGCGAAGGCTGGGAAAATGATCCTTCACGTGGGTCGACGGGACCCAACGCACAAACGGTTGTGTTACAGGCGATAGTGTTGGTGGTTCTAATGTCGGGTTAGTTTTGGTGCTTTGCTTTATTAGAAAACATTTTAACAGAGAGTTATTTTATCGACACGCGATGCGAGGCAGTTTATACAATCCTATAAAAAGTAAAATTTAATCTGGATTTGTACAATAGAATCACAGTAGTAAAGGTACTTATTTTCAAAGAGGTGAATCAATTTCGGTGAGCTTGAAATATGTTGCAGGAACATGATTTTTAACATTTTTTTCTAATTTTGGAAACCAAGGCCGAGCCATGAGAACATGCATAGTGGAAAGTTGTTCAGAACGTTGAGCTTGACAATTTCAAGGTCATTGAAATCGATAGGGAGTACTTTTGTGTAAATAATTACCAAATTGGGTGTTCATTAACGTAATGCATAATCGAAAAATAAAATTGTGTATTTATAAAAAACAATATACACTAGTAATTTCGAAAAGAGAAGTTCAATATTTGTGACTTTCTTAATAACATATGAATAAGTTATTTCGCATACATCACTTGTCGATTAAAAATCTCGATTAGCGCGGCATAACACCTTTAACGGAGCTTTGCTTTGGGGTAAATCAGGGTTTTTTAGGTTCTGGAAATCATTTTGGAATATTAAATTATTTTAAAATTATTTATTGGTAATATAATAGTTATATAAAATGTGTCGTATTGATTATAAGTCATGTAATTGTAAAGAATAAATATTACGTATATTTGTTAATAATAGTGAATAATTAGAGCTGTCACATAAATTTGAAGACATACGAAATATTCCAAAATGATGAAACAAACGGAACAGTTATTTATCACGTTACTTGAATTAATCACAATTTTTCTATCAAACATTGTATTTTAAGTTGAAATATTCTAACGGCAAAATCATTACTGTTGCAGATACATCATTCAGTCAAAATCTTATGATTGCCTGGACAAATTAACGGAAACCGGAGACGAATAAAGACCGAGTTGAATAAGATAATCAAATCTACCAGTCATTGAAAAAAATCTTCAATCTACACCATCTGTATTATTTTTAACATACGAATGAAATCTGTTTTTCATAAAAGATATTTTCTTACTTTTGCGAAGAGAAGAATGTTATTTTCATGTATAAATCACAGTTTATTATTACGCTTCACGGTCATTCATCACAAATATTTACTAATTACATTGCAATAATAATTTCGAACGACTTACTCTTCCTTTGTCGCAAACGTCTTTTCTGTATAAGGTTTCGTTAATCAATATATCGTGTACACAAATTGTACATTTGAGCTTCTTTTATAGTAACTGTTTTCTTTGAGACAGTATTGTGATATCACTTGACCATATTTTTCACTAAAGAGAAGATGAGTATTCTTATAATTTCTACTTCAAACTAATGAAATTAATTAATTTACCATCGACCTGTTAGTTTTTATCTAAGAACTGAGGTCTGTTATTATTAATTCTTAATTTATGCTCTACTTAACAAATCGAATTTCGTTCATATTAATTCAGTTGATTGCAATATAGGTCACATTAAGAGTAAATGAAATACTTGTTTTGGTCGTGATTAATATATTACATTTTGTGTAAGTGGCTATAAGTTACATGGATCGTTTCGTATTATAGTGTAAACGAATCGTTATTGACCGTAAATGTAACAATAACTGTAACAAAATTGTACATAGTCATATCCCGTTAGATGTAGAACGCTAACACGTTGGATGATGGCTGATTAATTTAGTGTAGCGCGGATTTAACGTATGTTTTGTCTCGAAACATATTTTTTCTGTTTAATACGTGCTATACAAAGCTAAACGTGAAAATAATTAACTGGGTTGAGTACTCATCCTTTACTCACTACTCAATTAAATATAAGTATAGTATCTAGTTAGGTGAGTTATTACTTCTCGTTTAAGCTACTGAGACTGACATTTAGAATGTCTACCTGAGAAATGCTGTGATATTCATTGTAGTCGCATTAGCTGGTATCGTACAAACTGTATTTAAAATAAACCTGGTTTTGTTAATAAATGTATGTACACGGTTCATTTGATTTCTATGTTAAGTTACTATGTTTATGTGCGATTTCGTTGACATGGTCATTGGGAAAATCGCAAAGTGCGGAAAGAAATTTAAACTATACAAGTATTTTGCAACTGTTTGCGATAAAATTTTTATTCAAAATGGAATTATGCGATTTTTGACCACATAGAAATTATTCACATACTTTTCGATTTGAAAATTACTTCGAGCTTCAATTCGAATACGTTCCTAGTATAAATTTTTGTGGACTAAATTGTAAAATGTATTTTTAATAGATAATTTTCTCTGTCTTTTTTAAATGACGCAAGGAACCGTTTTAAGATAATTTGCAGATTGATTTAATATTATTATCAAAATAAACCTGTATTTAAAGGCTATTTGCTCGTTGGATACAAAGAAATTTTTGAACACTAAATATTCATTACATATAAAAGATATATTTACATTTGAAGTCATCACGGTAAAATTACATTATTTTTTAACAATACGATTGGTAGTTATTGTTCAGTTTTAATGATCATTAGCAAGTCATAGCTTCATATTTTAGTATATTTTGCTCGCATTATTCATCGCAAATATTGTTGCTGTGAGACCGTCTGAGGTGGAAGATATATCATATTTTGCTGACCCCCACCAGAAGCCTCATTTTGTGAGGGATGATACATATTCACTACTTTTTGTACCGGAGAAAGATAATTTGGCATAGGGTAACTAACTTGAGGTTGTGGTGTAGCGTAATTTATTTTAGGAGCAGGGTATGTTGGTTGAGTCATGGGATAAAGAGGCTGAGCAGGGGGAGCAGGATAGATTGGTTTAGGTTTTGACGAAGGATATGAAGGTTGATAAGGTAAGGAAGGGAAACTTGGTGTTGGAGCCGGAGCAGGATAACTAGGTTGAGAAACTGGAATACCATAAGTTGGTTTGAGAGTTTGCGGAGGATAATTCGGTTGGGGAGATGGAGATGGATAACTTGGTTTAGGAGTTGGAGCAGGATAACTAGTTTGCTGTGGCGGTGCGGGATAACTGGCTTGGGGTACAGGATAATTTGGTTGCTGAGGAGGATATTTAGGCTGTGGAGTAGGATAACTTGGTTGCGGTCGAGGGTAACTTGGTTGTTGTGGTGTAGGATAACTTGGCTGCTGAGGGGGATACTTAGGCGGTGGAGGAGGATAACTAGGTTGCGGTCCAGGATAACTTGGTTGCTGTGGAGGATATTTAGGCTGTGGAGGAGGATAACTGGGTTGTGGTGCAGGATAACTTGGTTTCTGGGGAGAATATTTAGGTTGCGATAGCGGATAATTGGGTTGTGGTGCGGGATAATTTGGTTGCTGGGGAGGATATTTAGGCTGTGGAGGAGGATAACTTGGTTGTTGAGGCGGAGGGTAAGTAGGTTGTGGCGCAGGATAACTTGGTTGCTGAGGGGGATACTTAGGCTGTGGAGGAGGATAACTTGGTTGCTGAGGAGGATACTTAGGCTGTGGAGGAGGATAACTGGGTTGTGGTGCAGGATAACTTGGTTGCTGTGGAGGAGGATAACTGGGTTGTGGTGCAGGATAACTTGGTTGCTGTGGAGGATATTTAGGCTGTGGAGGAGGATAACTTGGTTGCTGAGGAGGGGGGTAAGTAGGTTGTGGCGCAGGATAACTTGGTTGCTGTGGAGGATATTTAGGCTGTGGCGCAGGATAACTTGGTTGTTGGGGGGGATACTTAGGCTGTGGAGGAGGATAATTGGGTTGTGGTGCAGGATAACTTGGTTGCTGTGGAAGATATTTAGGCTGTGGCGCAGGATAACTTGGTTGTTGGGGGAGATACTTAGGCTGTAGAGGAGGATAATTGGATTGTGGTGCAGGATAACTTGGTTGCTGTGGAGGATATTTAGGCTGTGGCGCAGGATAACTTGGTTGTTGGGGGGGATACTTAGGCTGTGGAAGAGGGTAACTGGGTTGTGGTGCAGGATAACTTGGTTGCTGTGGAGGAGGATAAGTAGGTTGTGGCGCAGGATAACTTGGCTGCTGAGGGGGATACTTAGGCTGTGGAGGAGGATAATTGGGTTGTGGTGCGGGATAATTTGGTTGCTGGAGAGGATATTTAGGCTGTGGCGAAGGATAATTGTGTTGCGGAGCAGGATAATTCGGTTGCTGTGGAACTGGATAACTCGGTCTAGGGGTTTGTTGAGAATAAGTAGGTGTAGGCAAACTTATTTTAGTAGGTGCATTATTGTAATTCGGAGTGGAAGTTGTGGATGAATAACTAAAAGCAGTAGCAGTTGACGGGTAGCTCGGAGTTGTTACAGATGGATAATTATAATTCGGCGATGTAGTAGGGATCCTCGAATTGTACGACGTTAACGTTGGCGCAGCAGTTGTAGCAGTAGGATAATTTCCGTTTGCTGCAGTGAATGGACCACTTATTTTTACTACACCAGTAGATGATGTTGCTGATGCTGTGCTCGTTGCAAAGTCGACAGGTCGTTGAAAACCTTGTTGAGGTCCCACTTGACCAAATGGTGGTAAATATGTTGGTGCTGGTGTTGAAGCCGGCGGCGGTGGTGGAGGTGGAGGTGGAGGAGGAGGAGGAGGAGGAGGTGGTGGTGGCGGAGGAGGAGGACGTGGTGGTGGTAGTGATGGTGGTGGGACATACTTCGGTTGTGGTGGTGGAGTTGGAAGAAGTGTTGTTGGCGTAGGATAACTATATGTTGGTTGCGGAGGTGGAGGTGTGGGTGAAGCTGGTGCCGGGGGTGGTAAATATGAAGGCGCTTGTGTGGGGGGTGGTGTAGGGTTTGTTTGATAGGCTGATGGATTATAATTAGGACTTGGTATTGAAAACGGTATATTTGGTATGTCGTAAACGTATCCCGCTTGCCGGACTGATTGTCGCGCTTGTCCAGCGACATAGTTGAACAGCAACAATATCTCCAACTGCATATGGTGAACAAATAATAAAACTTCTTTGTGAACAACGAATTCGTCGAACTTCTTCAAAATCTACGTACCCATTCTAATGGCCGCATAATCAACTGGCGTCTGCTGGTAAAACAAAGTGACAACGCCTTTTATACGGGCACTTTCCATCGTTGCTTTCGTGTCGCGTGTTTTTGACGAAACCGCACGTATTTCACAATGTTTCACCAAACGAACTTACCGCTTGCAGGATATTAAATTGTTTGAGTCCCGGTTGCACAGGAGGGCTATTAGACCCACTGTGATTACACTCCTCGAGAAGGGTGATTTTTTTCTCGCCGCTCATTGCGTCGTACACGAAGAGACCTCGTTATGTGGCAATAACGAAGGGAGATGTCATTTCGTTACGGTCGCATCGTAACGTGCATAATTTTATAGTAAACCGTAAATAACGTTTGCATATATAATTTATTATAATGTCGACATAATTAGATGCTTGTAAACACACATATTTCGTTGAACATTTCCCCCATTATTAGATTTAAAATTAATTTCACCATCATATTTAATGATCGATAATGGCCATATTTATTGGTCATATTTATGGCCATTATTGATGAAGTTCATTAATCATTAATATTGATAAAGTTCATTGATCGCTAATATCTAAGATGTGTTACACAGCATATTTCAACTTTGACACAGTTGAATGTAAATATTAGTTTAACAAATTAAGTGTATAAGAAAAAGTCGAATCTAGTATTGTAAGGTAAGTATTGTTAATATTATACTTTGTCTTATACTCTTATTATGCTCTTATGTACACAATACAAGTAATCACAAAATAACCATCTTTAATGGTTGGCCACGTGGTTATTGCTACTGTTTTTCTTTTGGTTTTAATTATTTTCTGCTTGATTGCTGTTCCGTAAAATCCTATCAATTAAGTTATCTTTAAATTTACTTCCCTAGATAATAATTTAATCGTTATGTCACTTAACCATCTGGAAATCACAATAAAAATTGATTTTCTATAATTTTTTTTTCATTGTTAAAATTGATGAGTTATTTTACCGTTTATTTTATCTTAGATTGTACCTCTCCCTACAGTATGAAAAATTATCTTAAATTAAAATTATAAACATAAGGTTGCAAAAAATTAGGTACTATGTTACACGGATTCTTGCCAATCACGGTCTTTTTCATTTGTAATAATTTATTAGAAAATTTTAAGAATCTGTGGAACGCGATGCTGAAATTATAAACTGTCATGATATTCGCAATTTCCAATACAATGAAAAGTCATGATCATCAATCACTTGGTCTTGCCGATCGTTACAAAAACACATTTCACACTAGGAATTACGTGAACATCGTTCATCTTTCAGATTTAGTATCAAAGTACGTACGTGATTATCTAAGTAAGCTAACCGAATTTGATGATTATTTGATGATGATTCATCCTGTACTTAGTGTTGCGACGGTTGCTGTTTGTAATTGAATCCACATTTACGTAGAAATTGTACAGGGTGGGGCACCACATATTACCACCTTGACTTACGTCATTATTACAATATCATTTGCAGCGAGAAATGTTTTGATGGAGATTAGATGATTTCAAGAAATGAATGTACTGGTATTATAATAGTTTTGTAGGTGGACGCGTCAAGTACTTATGAAGGTCAACTTTGATTTTTTAAATTGAACCATATATTTTCTTGTGCACCAATCGATGCGACTTTTTTATTCTCTATAAAAGGTATTAAAGCCAAAAAAGTAGTTTTAGTATGCCAAAAAATGATCAGTTTAGAAGTTATTTTAAAAAATTTCATTCTCTTACTAATAATAACTTGATTTATTTAATAGTTATTTACAAAAAGTGTTCGATGTAAGTTCTATTCACATCTCAATATTTTTGGACAGATACAACAGATACAACAGATACAACATACAACTCCTACGCTAATATTTTTTCGACATACATAGATGAATACCTTTTAGAGAGAATAAAGAGTTGCATCGATTGGTGCATAAGAAAATATATGGTTTCATTTATCAAAGTTGACCTTCATAAGCACATAAACGGAATGAATTACACTAAAAACTTTTGTGAAGAACATAAAAGATTTAGCATGGTTTTATATTTATGATACATAGTGTACCTACAGTAATTAAATTTTGACAAATAGAATTAAAATAAAATGGCGATACATGTTCTTGAATATTTAGTTGCATCTGAAATGTGTTAGCTAGACTGAATCGCGTAACGTGATCTTTTGATAGTTTTACATAATCTGATGCAGCAGTATTGTAAAAACACAGACTGTTACTTTCTAAAGTGATTTCTACGGCCATCGTTGTAGGTGCATACTTGACGAAAATTGTTCCTTTCTTCAGTTAAACGGCAGATAATATATCGCAACAGCGCCTGCTCTCCGTCACAAATCTCAGCTTAATTTTTGCTTCTTTCGTTTCTTTTTTCTTTTCTTTGTAAGAACGAGGGCGTAAAACTTTGCTAATGTAACAGTATATTGATCTGAAACGCTGCGACAAATTGGAATGCATATACACTTTCGCTGAACACCGACGATGGGGCTCGTTAATCTTCTTGTGCAAACTTATCGGCGGACAGGTGGGTTAATGCGATTTTTATTCTCAAACCTGTTATTTGTATGATTAATCGCGTACGAGAGCTTGGTAATTATAAGTTTTCTTGTTTTTTTATCTTCCATTTCAGTTCCTTCTTTCTCTCATCTACTGACGCTGCGAATTAGTGCGTGATAATTAGATTTGCGCTAACACTGGTTACGTTATTTTCAAAAAATATCCACTTTTGTTATGAATCATCGAAAAACTTGAAGACTAGCAAACGATGAGTTGAGTGAAATAACAAATTTGAATACCTAAATATTTTCAAATCATTCCTATTTTCGAAATTACTTTTGTTCATATGATTTCTTATCTTTATGGACCTTCCAAAAACTGAATTTAAGAAGAATTTTATTTTTTGCATTAACAATTTTGAAAGATAAAATTATGTGAATTAATATTATGTGAAACTGTAAAAACATTAAATGGATTCAAAAATATCGTTGCTTTTTCTTTAACTTATTAAACTTGATAAAAGGAGAAATACATTTTTATATAACTACAGTTTCTGACAATTAACTTAGGCAATTTTTATTTTGCCCAAAATAAAAAAAAACGAAAAAAATGAAAACGTCTGATAACGAAAAAAATAAATTACTACTTAACTCTAATTTTTATAAATGAGTTCATGAATTTATATAAATATTTAGATTTGCATAAAAATTCATGCTTTACTGAATACTTATTAGAGAATATTATAAGAAAATTATAACAATCTACTACAAAAATTGGATCAGTAGATAATACTTCTATAGTTTCTAGGAGAATAAATGTTAACTTCAATTGTTGGTTTTGGAAGGGCGCGTGAGAATGAAGAACATGGAGTGCCTGAAATGTTTTTATCTCCAATTGTGTGTATGTGTGTATATCCTTTCAATATGACACACTTATAAAATTACCGTGATTTAAATCGTTCAAGCTTATATCTTTAAAAATCATGATTTTTCTCTTATGCCTCCAGTTTGGAAAATTTGAAAAAATTGTATGTTAATAACCATAACGAGATGCTAAAACTGTAAAAATATAAACTTAGTACTTCATAACTTCTGCAAGAAATCGGCATTTCAAAACATTTTTTTATTGTTTAAATTCGGTTTCGAAGCTAAAAATTTTGAAAAAATTCATAGATGTTTATTCTAATAGCTAAAATATTTATGATTTTTTCAGAATTTTCAATTGAATAGGATACAAGAAATTACGGAAAACCCTAATTTTCTTTGTGACCGCATTACTACCCCCCATGTAGACATACAGGATAAGCTATCCAAATAATGAAAAAATGATAATGATAAATAATAATAATGTTCGGCTATTCCCTTTATAACGTCATTTCTACATTCTAAGACTATATCTTTAATTTTGCATTTTTTGCATGCTGCATATGCTTTACATATTCAGGTTTATAGCATACGCAATGACATATTTATTTCGCCAATTTCGATCAGTTTAACACGTTAACTGCCATGTCACCCATATGTGGGTGACGAAATTATTTATCTAGGTTTTAGAATGAATTTTTACGTTAATATATTCATTGTACCAAATTAGAATAAGACCTGTAAAATGCAACAAACTTGAAGGATTACTCAATATCAAACATTTAATTTTTTTCAATCTGTATTTCATTAAATAACTTACTTTGATTTTATAGTATTTTTGAGGTTTCTAGTTTGGCAGTCAAAGTGCGTTAGGAATAAAGTAAGTTAGGATTATGCTTCGTAAAACAACATTCAAATTTTAAAATTACAAATTTCATTATTGACAAAACCGATCCATTTATTGCAAAGTTTGCATTAAAAATATAATATATGGAAAAACGGAATCTTGTGTAACATGCAAACACTTCCTCCCATAAAGAGCATACTGTACAGGAAACTAATTCACCTGATTTAGCAATTGTATTGTAATCAATTGTTGCACTTCATGAACACTCCAGCCTTAAACGCGTAGTTTAAACGAAGAAAAAACTAACAAGAAAGGGTAGCAGACTTCAAAAATAAAGATGAAAAAACAAAAACGAGTGTGAAACAGATGACCGAGCCAGTGTTCTGGCAATAAAACGTGGTCTGCTAATTTGTTTTGCGGCGCAAGTTTTGTGTTAGACATACTCTGCAATCATTCGCACGAGAGAACATAAGGCGCCTAATGCCGGACTTCAGAACTCCTGCAGAGATCACGCAACCATTATCCTTCGCATAACTAAAGTTTCCGTAGTCCAGATGGTCAGGAAGAGAGTCATTTCCTTTTGTTTCTGGAGAATACGTGGCTACCGCAAGCATTACTGAAAGGAATATCAGAAAAGGGTCAATATCATTTTTTGGGCAGTTCACAGTAACTCCAACGGTTTCTATCGCTTTACCAAACTCTATTTAGTATAAGATATTCATATACATTTGCTTAAATTATAGAATATCTTAAACTTAAAGGGTAAGGGGACCCAATTACTGTGTCTACAGTACGGGGAAAAACTGATTCCACACTATTTGAAACAGCATAACTTTTTTCAGATTAGTACAAATACCTTTAGTGTTTTTGAGAAGTTAGAAGAATTAGTTTATTAGACGAGGTGTAAAAAATTTGAATTGCTCGGAATCGTAAAACAAATAGTAAGAGTTGGTTTTTCAGCTTTTTTTATAGCCTGTATTGAAAATTTAAAGAATGTGTTTGATTCGCTCGAATAATTTATATCCATGCTGAAAATTTCACCGATATTGGTTACTTCGTTTACGAATTATAAACGATTCAAACTGCGATTTTTAGTCGAAAATCGTGAATAATGGCAATTTTCCCACAGTTTTGCTCTAAGTGTATAAGTAATTATTTACAGAAAATGAAATTTACCAATATCATCAATAAATTTTCCAAGAAATTTTTATAACAATTTTTATAAAAAAAATTATGTTTAAATCGAAATTAATAAAAAATTAACCATATGTAGAATTAATAATAATAAACTTAAACAAATTTTAATAGTAGTAAACAAAATTAACAAACTTAACAAACCAATATTCGCTATCCTACTTATTTTCTGTATTTTTAATGTGATCCCCATTCACATTCTTCCAAACAATTTCGATTGTCCGTACATTCTTATTACTTTTCCAAATAGGTATAAAAAATATATTAAAAACAAATTAAGAATACATAAATATGATTCATATCGTGATATACACTAATATTGAATTTTTCCAGTAAATTCCGCACTGTGACTTGTGGCGGTCAAATGACAAAAATCTAAAGTTTACGAATGTATATGTATTGTTAATTATACACAAAAAATGAAATTTAATATAGCAAGTAGTATATCCGAATATGTAAGAATCTCAGGATATATTTTGCCGTTTTTTGTTATATCTTAATTTGAAATTTTATATGGCAGTAATAAAATTTATACAAAAAATAAATCTACTTCATTAAATGTAAAAAGAATGCATATACCTTGATGAGCACTTTCCATTATACAGAATCGTTATTGCAATACTCATCTACAATTTACAATTTTTGGCACTCTAAAGAGTGCAGCGTATGACAAAATTTCTAACACAAAAAATTAAATTTATAAATAAAATTAATAAATTAAAAAACAATTAACTATACTTATGCATAAAAATGATTGTTAAATGATTAATAATATCAATTTCTTCCTAATATGCAGTTTTACTAAAGGAATTTATCGTACATCGTGATATACACGTGTAGTGAGATATATCAGGCTTGTCCGCATTGTGCGGCGCGACGATTCAAATCATCGACCGCTACATATTCTCTGGCAGTTTTGGAAAAACCAATGTCCTTTGTAAGTACTATGAACGTTGTAAAGTATTATAGTCGGCGAAATAAGAGAATAATAAAATTGAATTATAATAATAATAATGATAATAATAATGATTTGATTTATAATAATAATATTGATTACCCTAAAATTTTATTATTTTCGTGTGTATCTGAAATAATTTTTGGAAGCATTTACATATTTTTATAATAGTTCTAAGTTCCCACCCTTTGCCAATGACACTCCCTCTGTAATAATTCTATTTGAAAGGCAAGACATATCTTTATCCTATTTGGGTATTTGCAATCGTTGCAAATTATTATTAGTAAATTTGACCAAAGTATAATGTTAATATAAGTTAATGATTACGGAAGTGTTGATTATATAATAATATAAACTTTATTTTGATTCCCCTAGGGGTTACAATCCTTTATCCACCTCCTTCTTCCATTGCCGCTTTTCTATTTACTCTTTAACCTACATTAACACTAACTTATGCATAAACTTAGCCTACACATAATGCTATATATATAGAGAGAGTATTTTTACAAAAGACCTTATATAACTAACCTTAAACTACCTCCCACCCCCTCCTCTCACCCCTCTTTCCACCCTTCCCTACCGTGGTCCCCCACTTCATGTCGCCAACCATCCAATACATTCTTTTCCTTTCTTCCCTCTCTCCACTCATCCACTCCTCGCCTCCTCCTACATCTTCCAACAGGAAGTGTTGATTATATTTCACCTCATTTTTTTGGTTTCTAATACTGTTAATTTATAAATAATGCAGGATAAAAAAATTAAGTTATTTCCTAACTTATTTAAGAAAACCCTCAAACGACGGGCACAGGGCGAACAGGGTTATTTTTGTCGATGCACGCAGAACCTTTATAAATTCGGCAAACAGTCGAAAAGAAGTCTAATCGATCGCATGAGTTTTCTTTGGATGGCGCGCGGAGTGGTGGAACGTATCATCGGTTGTCCTAGACTTGCTGGTCCGGGGCAGATTGATGGATGTTATTCAAATGTGTCTCCAGAAGTCCTGCCCGGTTCCGCGGACTACGGTCCCCTCGTAAACTTCCATTACGATCAAAGATACCGAGAAACGGCGATTAACGTCGACGTGTCGTGAACTCGAATGTTCCCATTTGAAATGGGTTCGGCTGGTAGAAAATGCCTGGCCCGGGTACGATCTTAATGGGTAGGCTCGTGAAGATATCAAAGCGTGTTTCAGACGTGCAGTTACGTGCAGTTAACCGAAGTTTATGGATAAACCTGGCTGAATATTAACTCGATCTTCCGCGGGCGAGGACTCATTTTTTTCGGCCGTTGCACCGTCGACGACCATCGCGCGTCGGTAAGCCCGAAGTCCCATCGCATGGGTACAACGTTGCGCGTGTTATTGCTGATCCCTCGTCGCTCTGCGACTCTTTAATGGGATTTTATTCCGCCATGGGTAGCTTATAAGCGCCGTCGAATCTCTACGCTATTACCAAAGTTTTTTCGGGTTGATTAAAAATGAGACGTCGCACGGAACACCCCCGAAAGCTGCATCAACGTATCTTGAACCGGTGGGAATTATTTATTAACCTTTTTGGGAACGAGGGGGCTCTATACAGAAAATCACGGACCAATATTATTTTAAAGTTAACGCCCAGAGCATACAGCTGGCTCGAAGGTCTCGCCGAAGACCACGAAATGCATTTTCTCTTAATAAACTGGCCCGTTGTTACTTCGCTTTTCGTTCGCCAGGCTATCGACCCGTTAACGCAGAGCTGTTCACAGTCTGACCGTACGGGCAGCGATTTTCTTGCTCTGGGCATACACAGAAGGGCGGATACGAAATTACGTCTCTGCGGGCAACGCTGCATGTGTTTGTCACATATATTGTCACATCTACGTGGCCAGCTACTGCTGTGCTATGGTCTACCCCCACTCTGCTGTCACTTACCCGTAGCGTTGCCTATAACTGTGCTCACGGGCATCGGCGGGCGCCCTTTTTCGCTAATAAGCGTGTTGAGCAGCTTTGTGTCAACCGATTGTCTTCCACTCTAGAAACAAGTAGGGATCATTCAATGTTGACATTAATTATTTACATAATTAATTAATCTCATCTGCTCAATAATTTAAATAGGATTACATATTTTGATTTTTATTCTACCCACCTGTTCACAGATTGTTTAAACGTTGAATTTGGCCCAAATGACAAATTTGGTCATTAGAAAATAGTGAAGTTTGCTATAGTTATCCCAAAAATTTTCTGCAAATATTTCACAAACCCAAGTCGTTTGGCAATAACATGTATAAGAAAAAATTTTTCAGAAGGATGACCTAAATAATACAGTTCAAGGTAATTGAAATCGGCAAGGAATGCTCTATTCCGAATAATTACCAATTATTTTTTTATTCGAGCAAAAATACAATAAGTTATTTTTAATTTTGACTCGACTTTCTGTACTTGCCCTCTTAATTAAAAAGTATATAATTAATATAAATCAAGAGGCTAAATATGCAGCTTTATATTTAAAGTAAAGCTTTTTTTATCCGAATCCATACGGCAACAAATGCGTTTTTCTTGAAATGTTCGTGGTTTTTATATCAATTTTGCCAAATTTTTTTTTTTAGATTAAATTTTTTAACATGTATGAATAATTAAAGCTTAATTGCAACTTTTACGTTCAGAATGCTCATTGCTCGATCATTTATTATTAGGGTATATTGTGTCTAAAATAATAGGATAGTAAAAAATTCAGTTATACATAGAAGCGAGGGTGGAAATATGTCTCTCGGCGGAAGAATTCTGGAAAGTTGGAGAATCTAGGAATTGCCATGAATAAAAAGGGAGAACGAGAATTTTTACGACGATTATTATCACGCTGGCGATAATACTTCGCACTTACTGCCGACCAGAGTGGATGCTTCATGCGTCCCGATATGCCAACCGTGAAAATATTCCAAATCGCTTTATACGCTAAAATAACAATCTGACAAGATATCCTTGAACTTTATCAAAGGCAATAATCAAAATTCAGTAAATAGGAATTACGTATAAGAAATATTAACCCCTACAATATCGAATCAAACTCGATGCACGTTATTAGTTTCCTTTAGACTTTAGACCGAAATAAAATTCTATTTTGACGTGCTAGGTATACATATATAGCCTTTGGAAAAAACATAGGCATGCAATAAATATACAAACTTTCTTTCTGTTTCTACGAAATTCTGAACGATGAAAATTTTTGAATAACCATAAAATAAATGCAAGGTGTTGGAGATGGGTTCAATAATTATGAAACACACAAGTTTGTGTATAACTAGTTCAATAACAATAATGTAAATGATATATAAATGCAACACTCGATACGTTATATATTCACTCACAAGAAGATTCCACGACCTTCGGGTCACCGATTTGGTTGAAACTTTGCACATTTATAGATCTCGTTTTCCTGTTCACGAATATATGTCGAGCAACATTTTGCATTATTCGGTCATATAATGCAAAATGTTGCTCGACAACGCAAAAGTAGGACCTACCTGGTATCGAGCGCTCCAGATTTATCCTTTATCTAGCGCTTTTGACCACTGATAAGTCCCATCTTTGCATTATCGAGCCATAAATCTGCGCCTCCCGAATTCTTACAACCTTGTACGATAAGGCACACGTACACGGCACGCACACTGGGGCGGATCAAGGCCACCTGGCAATAAATATGCAATGATAAAACATAATGAAATTTTAAAAAATGTGTTCATCGACAGAATTTAAACCCTGGTCTCGTCCGGATGAAAACTTGGCACGCTACCGTCGCGCCACACCGATTCTTGTTATAGGCTAGAGAAAATAAGGCATTACATACGAAATAATGAAACTTAAATCGTCAATATCTCAAAAAACTATTAGGTATCTGCCCCTATGATGGTATATATTCGTGAACAGGAGAACGAGATCCAAACCTACACGAGTTTGAACAGAGTGTAGAGTGTGAAGTGTGAGAGTTGGCAGCGCTGGGTATATACAGTAAGGAGAAAAACTGAGTCCACACTATTTTGACTTAAAATCGCACTTCTAATCTAATTTGATCTAATTTTAAAAAAGTTATGTTGTTTCAAATAGTGTGGACTCAGTTTTTCTCCTTACTGTATATACCCAGCGCTGCCAACTCTCACACTTCACACTCTACAACTACTGTTCAAACTCCTGGATAGCACCTCAGTCATAATCAAACTCAACCGATACAAACAACCAAACAGTTACGAGGAACTGAAAATTTCGCAACTAGCATACAAGTCGCTTTATTTGAAATTGCAGACAGTTTTGCGGATTCACTGAGAAATAAAAATGAGAGTAAAACCTTAAAATCCTCTTTTTATCTGAGCATCAAAATAAGAGCGCCCCATCGCGCAAACGCCAACAAACCGTTCCCACGTGCAAAAGAAATATTTCGAAGATTTTGCGTGTCTCTTGCAAACGTCGCTCGGAGCTCGGAACGAAGTCCCGTCTCATCAACTATTTCTGCATTCCGGGCGATTTTCTGCTGAACAAAGGGAAACGAAAAACGCGTGATCGAGCGCGTACCCGGGTATCAGCATTTCATTAGAACGAGCCGGTAATGATTTCCAGAGGAATCGTGGTTGGTTCTTCCCCTTGGTTCACGATTAAGCCTGATTCCCCATGATTATACGTTTGCACATCTATCGTCGGACAGGTCCAATGTGTCACTGTGACCCTCCGGGGAAAACTCTCTGGCTAAGATTCTCCTGTAAATAGCCAAGATGCGGGAAACAGGCGACCACGGTGCTGCTGTAGCTGAAAAAAGTCGAAGTGGCCAAGGAACGTCCAGTTTTTGCGCGAAAGTTAGTTACCTTAGGAGCGGCTAGAGGTACACTCCCGTTCTTCTCTCGCAGAGCCTTCTATGCCAGCGTCGAACGAACGGAGAGCTGCTTGCCCTTCGTCCTTCGTCCTTCATCCTACACACATAAATGGAGCGCGACGAACGCCGTAATGCCGTAATCACGGGCCCCTCCGGTTCTTGGTTCCGTGATGACCGCGAACTATAACTTCGCTGATAGTTTATTCTAATTGCTTCCTTATTAATGTCCGACTTTGCCGACGCATCGCTGCCTTTTAATTTCCTGCTTGTCATTGGTCAATTTACACACCGCACTGCTGCTACATCTTCAACATCCTCCCTATCTTGTTCCATTTATTATACATATTTCGGACAATCATTAACCCCTTGCACTATGATTTATTTTACAGTTACTGACAATGAGATTAAACTTCATTGTCGGTCATAATGTCTCGTAGAAGAAAAAGAACATTTATTACTAGTCCCTATTAGCGATCCTATCCCTAATGTGCTTTCGTATTTAAATTAGCAGTACAAGTGAACATTAAAAAATAAACAGAGAAAATATTTTTGTTAATTGAATTAAACAATTAATGTATACGTTACAAAGCAAAATACTGCATTTTTAACCCTCGAAGTATGCCTATTAAATATTTTTCGAATTCGTGATCGAATTGAATGAAAAGATTGATCAGGCTTTTAGAAAACCTTTTTTGTCACTGGTCTCCTGACCTGTGACCTCCCTGTAGGTAAAAGTAAATACAAAGTATGACAACATTAAAGACACTGTAAAGCTCACCATTACAGAGGTGAAGACATAAGCGTTGTTTGTGTGTGTGTGTGTGTAGATTCTCCTGTATTTTTTGTTAAATGTGGCAGTCATATTATTCACATAAAATTTGTGCCATATTCTAAACAGCGAATGAGATCAGTTCTCGATGATGTACAGTGTTTAGTCTATATATATCCCAAATGCATAGCCGATAAAAGTTCCGGAACTATCCCTATTGCCGCGTGGTACATATGTATATCCCGTGAGGGCTCCTGAAGCTCGAGAGACCTCGTTCCTCGAGAAGTGTAACATAGTACGGGTCGGGTATATTGGTGTGAAAGCAGGAGACCACTACTAATCCAGTAACAAAACTTCCTTATTTTTCATTATTTCCAATTTTCACTGTTGTCCTCTTCTACGTTCCGCGTGGAGCAAGGAATAGTATCTCCTAGCCGATATATATCACTGGCTAAACCCGTGTTTTGGACAAATATGGAGCAAACACTGTATGCAGAAAAATAAAATAATCTCTGGCGGGTTGAGGGCTAATCCGAATTCGAGATTTTATCCGCGATAATAACTCTTATGTCTTCATTGATAGCAGATTCATTTTCAGTAGAAGAAGTTTTGTATGATACTTTTGAGGGCCCCATTTTTAGGGACAAATATTATGCGTGTCTATGTATGTACTGTTCTTATTGTTTACGTAGACGTGTTGCTATCTTTTTATTTTATAGGCTGATCTGTAATAAAACCCTATCCCTTATGCTTGTACTTTGTTAAAAACATGAAATGATTAAAGAAACTTTGAACTTTAAAAGATGCGAGGAATGTTCTACTGTATTGTATTTCAATGACGTCGATTATATTTGATTTTAAAATGAATTATAATAGTAACATTGTTCTATTACAATTGAAACATTGTTATATTAATTAACATCGATTACATTTGATTCTCAAATGTATTATTATAGTAGCAATGTTATATGAAAATTGGAAAAATTATTATATTAATGAAAGATTCGTAATAACAGTTTGATATTAATATAATGGTAGTCTTCTTCATTTTCTCTTGTCTAAATTGTTTAGTATGACCACAGACAAGATATAGGAGTAGACCAATCACCATATGGGGTTTCGTGTCTCACACGTAAACAACTGGTTTTCTTACGCCCTCTACGCTGATGAACGATAAATGTTGGAACTAGATCCACAATAATGATCAAATCTGGTCAAATACAAATGATTGACAAGTTATGTATGTGATATAGTTGTGTATGTGTTGACTATATGTTCAAATTATATTTTTTTATTTGTTGTCATTATGTTATATATCTACAATTATCTTTATCAATACAATATTACCGAATATAGATACCGCGTTTTCAAATTATAGAAATACAATTTTCATAAATCTTGAACGTAAATAACTGTACGCATACATTTATTTTATACATTTTATTTATACATTTCTCCATACCTATAATTACTATTTGCATTTCTACAATTTTTTAACACTATTAATACGCATACATTTTGTAAATGACTTTGAAAGAGAAATTAAATTGAAATTTACTATATATTTTCATGTATACTTCAGTTGAACAACATAAATTTTAGCTTTAAAGAATCTTGCAAAATATCAATTAATATTAATTGTGAAATTCGAAAGAGTTAAGAATTAATTAATAAAGAATTATTTAGTTAACCGTTTTTTGTGAGATATCAATCTATTTTACTACTGACCCAGAACGTATATTTTCTTTCACGTTTGTAGTGAGAAAATAACCGATGAACGCAACAGTACGACACGTTCGAACACTACCGCATTCATCGAACTCGACCAGGCTCATCCAGTTGTGATGCCAGAATCGCGCGACGCCGCACATTGGTGCCAAATGGCCATAAAGCGGTAAAAAATCTGTAAAAACGAAACTATCCAACGAATTCCTTTCAAAATTTGTGGAGATATTGACACAGGTACAAGCCTTATTTGACAAAAAAAATTTGTAAAGTTGTTAACATTAAGTAATATGGGCTAATCAAAAACTAAAATTATTTATGGAAGCATACAACAAATCCTTTAATAGATTTTGGTCTGGCACTAATACTTTTGGCAAAGTATAATATTGATCTAACTTTGTGTAAAAAATCTTGAGACCCTTCCTGACCCTTTCGCCGCAATTTAAATTTAAATATCAACTTTCAGAATTTCCAAGAATTTCGCACGGAAGTTACGATTATTTGATGTTTCAGGTAAAACTTTTTACGGATATATAATTTATGAAGAAAACTGTAAAATAGTTAGATAGAATTAATTGTGTAAATAGAAAAAATTTAATAATAATTTCTTCATGTCAAATAAATTAATCTATCGTTCATTAGAAATTTTTAGGGGATATATATTAGATATAAAAACCTATTTAAATAAAATAAAAATCGAAAATTTATAAAATGGATTTTTTGCCGCCTTGACACCATTGTGCGCCGTCCCACGTGCGAGAGGGAGAGGGGGGGGGCCGGTAAACCCCTCCACCGGCTCGGTCAACTCTGACGTACCGTCGCGTCGTCTCCTACGTACACGCTACACACAAGCGTACCTCTTCTCTGTCCGTGTGAGCTGCCTGCTCGACTATTCGACGCGTTCTTCCAAATTCACGTTACCAAAATTTCGAGTGCTTGAGCCGCAATCGATTCCCGGTTCGGCAAGGCGCATATTTTGCTACGACTTTTAAACTAAAAAAGATATCAATGCGAAATTTGGACTAGAAATTTTTTTTAATCGGGTTCAGTGGCGTATACTGCATTGAGTTCTATATTTTTTAAATAATTTTTTTGTTGATTTTTAAGATAGAGCCGAATAAGATGGTCAAAAGTACCTCCAAACCAAATTAATTTTTAGTCGCATCATGCTCAACAAAGTTACGAAAAATTCATGAATAGTCTACCAATATCATACACGACTGAAATTTTTCCAGAATTTTTGGTTGCAAAATCGATTTTTAAATAAATCCGAAAGCATAAAATTGTAGATTTTATAGCGAAGTATTCAGTTGACCACGTTTATGTTATTATGTTAGTTCTGTCTCATCGTGATTATGTATGTATTTTTTACAGATTTTCCAGATTATGCAAACATGGTTAAGAAAATTGGATATGTCCAATCATTTGACAAAAGTGCACAGCTCGAATTGAGGTTTCAGTTCAATTGTTCTTAATTTTTTCAGAATTTTTTATAAATTGCATTGTTGTTAAAAAAAAATCAAAATCTATTGCTTCGATGCCTTCTTACCGTTTTGTAGGTGTATTGTGTAATATTGAACATTTTTATATTCAGGAAGACAGTGTACAACCTTAAAAATGCAATATAAAATATTTTATTTGTGTCATATTTCAATATATATGTATGACTCTTAACAGTTTTGGTTCGCGCAGGCGGTAACGATAGTCAGTTAGAAATATATTATATATCTACTATATACTGTAATTAGACGTACAAATAGCGATAGTAAGTAGGTAAATCATTGTGATAGGGACTACAAGAACAGATGTTAAAGTACAAACATATATAAGACTGCTGTTGTTATGTATGCTTTGTAAGTTACTGTTATGTAAATAAAGAGACTTTAAAATCAAAATCAATCGCCGGCTGAGAATATTTTGGTCCCGAATCGAATCCCGAATCAAATGATGCTTTAAACTTTTAGATTTTTCAATATACCACCATAAAATTGTGACGACTGAATTGAGGGGCTTTACCTGGTGAAAATGAGTCTAACCTCGAGTGTAATTGAACAATTTTTATTGATAAGTAATTTTGATGGAGTATTATTGGTAATTCAAGCTTTTATATTTTTAATGCGAATAATATTTTTAATACGAATAAGTTGTAGAGCTTATCCCAATGAAAATGAGTCCAAACACGACATTATTTGGACTATCTTCAATAAGTTTCTAAAAGCCCCTCAATTCACACGTCGCAATTTTATGGTGGTATATTGAAAAATCTAAAAGTTTAAACTACTATTCGTACGCGATTCTCTAGCTGCTTACATTGCATGCCGTTTGTCAGTCGCTGGGTCTTTTAAGTTTGGCGCTCGTCAGACCTCGTCGCCGTTTATTCGAGTTGGCAAAAGTTATTTGAAGATTTGTTCAAAGTCTTCCAATAAAAGATACGATGAAAAAATTATTCGATGTTCGAATAAATCCTCTTCGATTAAAAAATTTCTCTTTATTCGTCGGATAAATTCTCGTCGAATAAAAGTATTTATTCGATATTCGTCGAATAAATAATACTTTTTTATTAGAACCTTCGAATAACGAATAAAGATAAAGTATCTTTTATTCGAATCGTTATTTAAATAATTGTTATCTAAATAGTGCCCAATTCTGTCTGGAGGTACCGCATTCGATTCCCGGTTCGACGAGGCGCATATTTTGCTATAACTTCTGAACTAAAAAAGATGTCAAAATGAAATTTCGACTGAAAAAATGTTTAAAAATCGGGTTTAATGGTGTACACTGAAATAAATTTTGTATTTTTAAATAATTCTTCTTGTTTTTTAAATTTAATTACGCTTAAAAAATGTTCAAAACTACTTACTATAAATATTATTGTTACATCTTTTTTCAATCCTAAATAACGATATATATTAGAATATATATAAGCAGCAAGTGAAAAGCAATATCAGAAGTAGATTGAGTAGGTAGCAATTTTAATAGTCAAATGAAATTAGTCATATCAACGTCGTATTTTTTTAAATTAAATTTAAACTACGTTCTTACTTTTGGCTAATATTGATTTTTTTGCTAATATCTTATTGCACTGTTGTAATTATAATTGCACAGGGAAAAAGACTAATGTAGTAGAAGGAACAAAAAAAGTGTTTAACGAAAAAAAAAAACATTCGATGCGGGATTCGATCTGCGACCAAAATATTCTCAGCCGCAGACGTTATGTTATTATTATTATGACATTACGTCTCCTTCGATGCATTCGCGTAACAGGCGTAACAGAATTAAAAGGAAACAACATTCTTTTATTTCATTCATCATTTATAGAATCCGCGATATGAGATTTAAAATTTTATCAGCAACAGCGCCGTTGTAGAATATTGGTTCCACAATATTAGTTCTTGCTGATACGGTAGGATGTGACACGTAATGGTAAGGGGGCTCTAGAGCCCCTCGAGCGTGAGACAGAAAAATAGGTTGGGTGCTTGGTCTACTCCTATACCTCGTCTGTGCTATGACTATAATAATTAACATACCTTCATATCTATATTATTTGTTTTCTGTTAAAAAAGAGGAAAGAACATCATCATTTCTCGTATCCATAAGATATTTAAAGTCCTTGTTTTATTTAATATTTGAAATTTAACAGTCATATTCAAATTTTTTTAAATGGTTGCATTAAAAAATACAATAAGATAAGGTTTGCAGCAGATCGTATACATCGTAACAGTGTTTCACTTAATGTATCTTACCAAAATTTTCAAGAATATGGGTTTTTGCAAAATATTGCATTAAATAATCGTGGATTCATATGCATAAAAAATGTTAAAAATTGACTCTGCTTCCTTTCTACGCAAGTTTGAATGTTATTGTCGAGGAATATGATAGGAATGGTGTTATATTCTATCATATAGCACAGCGTTAGTGAATAAAGGATCTTTAATATAAAATAAAGCTTGGAATTCTGAACTTAATATACACAACAGGTATGTCCTGCCTAAACCGATTCTTCTATCGAACTTATTACTTTTACCAGGTATGTCCTGCCCAAACCGATTCTTTGATCGAACTGTTACTTGCACCAGGTACACCCCTGCCCAAAAGTATGTGGACACTAACCAACTTTATGAAATTTGTGATATATTATGTATACTGTTATTGTTAGACATATATAAATTGTTAGAAATATATATATATATTTTCTTCTCATCCACGTATCCACCGCGTGCTTTTATAATTGCGTTTACCAGTCGTGGCATCCGGGCTATTAAGTTTTTCATTATTTCGCTGTCAATACGGTTCCATTCGGATTGTAAAACTTCCCACAAATGTTTTTCTGATTTTGGACAATGTTTTCTGACTTCTCTATCCAAGTGATCCTATAGTTTCTCTATGGGATTCAAATCGGGGCTTTGGGGTGGCCAATCCATTATTTTTAAACCAGAAGTTTGTTGTAACTGGTGTAAATAGTCTCTACAGATTTTGGCAGTGTGTTTCGGATCGTTGTCTTGCATAAATGTGAAGTTAATGCCAATTATTCTCTGTCCGGATGGAATCGCCTTCTCAACCAAGATGTTTAAATATGCTTCTTTTTTTAAAATGCCGTCTATTTTTATTAATTCTCCCGTCATGTTGTTCCCAAAACATCCCCACACCATCACAGAATGACCTCCATGTTTAACGGTGGGCACCACACAATTGTCATTAAATTTTTCGCTAACTTTTCGACGAACCAAAACACGCCGTTTGGATCCGAACACTTCAAATTTTGATTCGTAGGTCCACAACACTTTTTCCCAATCTTCCAATGACCAATCTTTATGGTGTTTAGCCCACTGAAGTCTTTTTCTTTTATTTTGTGCCCTTAACAATGGTTTTTTAGTGCAACACAGCCACGAAGGCCGCCCTCCGCAAGACGCCTTTTCACCGTTGTCACCGAAATCGTTTCATCCCTGGACTTATTAATTTCTGCAGCTATTTCGGGGGCTGTTTCTCTTCTGTTTCGTTTACTTACAGTTATAATATGCCGATCTTCTGCCTCAGTTGTTTTTCTAGGCCTTCCAGATCTTTTTGCAGAGGAACAAATTCCTGTAGCACCGTATTTTTTAACACTATAATTTACACAAGATTTAGAAACTCCAACTTTTCCTGCAATTTCCCTTATAGAATATCCTTCTTCATGTAGCGTAATTATCTGAGAACGCATTTCTACACTTAATTCCTTGCTTTTTGTGCCCATCGTGTTCTCACAAGAATTCAAATCGAACTGATGTCGATGAAATAACAGAGCGGTTGCCACGCTCTTATCTACGGTCTTACCACTCTGGATACTGTTTCTAAATATCGATATTAGTCTTGAGAATGTTTCAG
This sequence comes from Halictus ligatus, assembly GCA_028454255.1. Taxonomy (NCBI): domain Eukaryota; kingdom Metazoa; phylum Arthropoda; class Insecta; order Hymenoptera; family Halictidae; genus Halictus; species Halictus ligatus. Next base: position 15,173,097 of record CM052143.1, read on the forward strand.
AATGTACTAAAGTGAAGCAGTCATCGTGAAATGAACGAACAAACGTTTATAAACCGCCCGCACGCAAAAGAATATAACGCAGCATTAGGCTTTCTGGGCGAATTTTTTTTATTTAAGAAAATTAAATAAGTAAATTGTTTAATTTTATGCTACTAAAATACATTAGATACATATACGTAACAGAATTTAACAATAAATACCGTCTAACAATAACAGTATACATAATATATCACAAATTTCATAAAGATGGTTAGTGTCCACATACTTTTGGGCGGGGGTGTATGTCCTGACCAAACCGATTCTTCTATCGAACTTATTACTTTTACCAGGTATGTCCTGCCCAAACCGATTCTTTGATCGAACTGCTTCTTGGGTGGACGTGCAGCTAACGTCTTCCCCACTCTCGTCTCGTGTCGATCGTCATTTTTCCTTCGATCGTCATTTCGACGTATGACGCACACTCCATTAGCCTATTTTCAAGTTGTTACATTGTAACATCCAAAGCGACGCCACGACATTCCCGGATGTGAGTTTTACTTACAATGTGACTACATTATTTCAACAGTTATAATTAGATTGTAAAAGATCTTACAACCTATAAGGGACTTACAAGGGACATCATCCAAGTATAACACGCTGATTTTAATGAAATTTACAGGATATACATAGATTGTTGAAAAATATTTGGTATGTATTTTTTTTTATCTGCGGTTATCCATATCTAGGGGATGATAATGACCTCAAATTTGGGGGTGAAGACCCTGTCTTTGCTAATATCTCCGCAACTAAAGGGTTTAGGACAATGATTCTTTTAATTTGTGCGGTTTTTGATCAAGTATTCATATAAAGGGATGAATTTTTTAAATTTTGTTTAAATGAATGATTTTTTCTGAAATATTTTTATATGACTATATTCCTTGATCGAGAACACACAATTAAAAAAAATCCCGAGTTTTCCCCCCAGCTTTGTGGGCTATTTTTACCCCTAGGTATGGATCATTGCAGATAAAAAAAATACGTGTCAAATATTTTTCAACAAACAATACATTATTATTGTTATTATTTTTCAATATTTTTCATATTTTTTCTGTATAAATTTCATTAAAATCGGCGTATTACACTTGGGTGATGTCCTTGTTAGAGCCTATCTTTAATAACTGTTAAGTCTTGATATTTTACGGTATCGTTTGAAAGCAGTTTACCGCTCGAGAGTGTTATCGGAACCTGTTCTCGCTTCGTTCGACAAAGTCCTCAGCTTATCACCGGAGGAGGAATTAGTTTACGATTTCACAGCCGTTAATGGTTTGACGAATGTTTCTCTCGTTAGCAACTTAATAATGCAATGCCTTTACATCTACATCGTGGATCATTCTCGCGTTTGTTATTAATTAGGAATCAGCGGATGAAATTCCGATGCTGAAATAAGCTAACCAGGTAGGTGGTATAATTTCTGAGATTAACATGGAAGAACGTACTGTATCATTACAGGTTACATATCCAACTGTTCGATTATTGTAACATCATCAATGTACTAGCTAGAATTAATTAATTAAGATTTGTCTACCGCGATTCGGCATCTAAAGAAAGTTTTTGGTTTTTATTTATTTGACGTTGTCGGATAAATATTGAGGTACGATGATGGTATGCACATTTTCCAATTTTGACAATGACTTGGCACTAATTTAATCAACAAATTCGTTTCTTAGTCCGTCGCAGTTGTTAAGGAATGGTTCCGGACTAGGTAGCTAAATAAATTAACATTTTCAGGTTTTTTCCCCTAATAAAATAAATATGATAACAATCTAGTAAATTATTTTAAAAAATATTGTAACGTAAGGATTGCGTTGAAGGTTTTTCTCTCGGAGGGTGGCCGGCCTTCATGGCCATCCTCTCCCATGTATCGAGAGGCGTCCAGGTGCAACCCCTGTCCTCTCCTGGGCTGCTGGGCGTCCGATAGCATTGCTTCGTACTCTCCCATCCTGCGGGCGGCCGTGATCTTACCTCGTCCTCTCCCACAGGTGCAACAAGAGTGCCCGCTTCGCGGTAATCTACCGGTATTTGTACAAACTCCAATATTCCTTTACAACGAGTAAAGAATAAACACAAGATATTGGAAGTTCACTGCCTTGGAAAAGGAATATTCTTTAATTTAAAAAAAGATAGTTGTCCTACCGGTTCAAAAAATAATGTTTCGAGAAAAACGTGTTTAAAGATTTGCGTAAAGATAAAAAGCCAATATGGCAACCGACATTTGAAAGCCATTTGAAAGATACTTTGGTAATTCTTAAAATTTCGAAATTTCCTTTTAACTATACATTCTTTAAATACTAAAGAAAAAAAATTCAATTTTTTCAAAGATCTAGACCGGAAGCTCTTCTTAAGTATCGAAAACTAAAATGGTCATTATACGGTGATTAATTTAAAAAATAATTTTTATCTATTCGCCTAAATACTTAAAATTTGGTGGATGTACACAACTTTCTGTGACTCTGTGTATGTATATAACACCTAAGCTTTTGTGTATGTAGCTTTTGCTACTTATTGTAATCTTTATACCATATGCATTGTAAATTTATGATTTCTTTTATGTGCAAACGTGGATCAAATTTATGTGTGGATTGAACCTTGAAGAGTGGTACAGAAGCCGCATTAGGATATTTGCATACTCGTGCGTCTAAAATCCTGTTTTCTAAAGCAAACAGTTTACGGTAATTTAATATAAATGGCACACTGGAGGCAAAGAATGCATCTGATCGTTTCTTTTCTACTCTAGTGTAGTACCAAGTACAAAGCGTTAAGATTCTTGTTGTCAGAACATTACTGTTTATTTTGTCATTTCGGCAAGTACGTAGATTATTTTACACATTTAGTATATATCCTTTTTAATCCATAAGCTCTCAGTTATTTTCAAAGGGTGTAGCCAGATAAGGAGATCAAACGTGCCCTCAAATCAAATTGAATTTGCAATAAGCCATTCGATAGCTTATCCAAAAAAATACTACATGTCGACATGGGGGGTAGTGATGGGGTGACAAAGAAAATCAGGGTTTTCCAAGCTTCGAAATCGAATTTTAAAGAATTTAAAAAAATAAGAAAACTTCTGAAATGCCAATTTCTTGCAGAAGTTATGAGATACTAAGTTCATATTTTAACAGTTTTGCATCTCGTTTGGTTAACATATAATTTATTCAAATTTTTTAAATTGATGGCACTTACTTAAAAAAATTGAAAACCGTAATCAATTATGACAGCGACGAAGACTAATGCAGCAGAGGGGTAAGAACTTATCCATGGAAAGACATGCATATTATTTAAAATTCGATATAATATCCTTCTAAAAAATTAATTATGTGAGTCATATGAACATGGTACTTGTACGGGTATGGAAAAGGTAAAAAGTTGAGGTTTTTGATTTTTTTAACTGTATGCCTCCACTTTGAAAAATCTGAAAAATATATATTAACAACTATAACGAGGTGCTCAAACTGTAAAAATATAAACTTAGTATCTCATAACTTCTACAAGAAATCGGCATTTCAAGAGCCTTTTTATTTTTTTAAATTCGGTTTCGAAGCCAAAAATTTTGAAAAAATTCAAGAGAATAGGAGAAATTATGGAAAAATCTTATTTTTCTTTGTCACCCCATTAGCCCCCCCCCCCCGTGTAGACATGTAGGGTTGAAAATTAGCACAAAGTATTTTCTTTAGATAAGCTATCGAATGGCCTATTGAAAATTCAATTTGATTTGAGGGCACTTTCTGTTTGTTTGTATTTTCGGTTGTTCATGTGATCAGAAATAGTAACAACTTATGGAAATAATTTTAGTTTGGGAAAAATAACATTTAATGCTTATTAGGTACACAGCATACGAAAGCTAAACTATATTATAGTTTATTGTTACATTGATATTGTTTATTGTTACTTTGATATCTTTTTCTACTTAATTTAGCTTGTAAAGAAAAATGGTGATCATAATATTCATAGCAAGAAACGATTGGCGCTAATATGTATTTGTATACATGGTGGTCCACGCAATTGTTTCAGGTTATAATTTCGTTACCAGTATAGTTGCATGAAAATGTCAAAGGAGAAAGATAAATGGTGCACATGAAACAATTGTGTGGACCACCCTGTATATTTACTTTTGCAACACATACGACTACCAAAAAGGAAAATTTGAACAGAACAAAATGTATTATCTATTTTCCACTACAGATCTGAAGATAATAATGAACTGGGCACGCTACATTTTTTACATGTGTTATTGTAATTGTACATTCTTTGAAGGCAGCAAGACTGCACGATTTCTCCGCGTAGGATTGCGGATTATTGTACAACGAAAGAAATAGATGCGTGCATATTTCACGAAGGTACCGAGGAGCAATTAACAAAGTGTTTCGGCTCTGTTCGATCCGAGTAAAAAGTCTGAAATGTAAAAGGCACGCGGTTGCATAACGAGCCGCGCTGTGAATTAATCGCAACGATGTTCTTTCGTTTTTTTTTCTTTAATCAGTCGGTGTCTTTGGAAAATAGCTGGCAGGTTAACTAAATAAAAGTTAATATGACGATGCGTGAATATCTTATTGACAGGCGACTATTACCCACGGGCTGTGTAAAGAAACGAACATACAATCTTAATAAACTGTGGTGTAAAATGAATTATAATTGCCGACGGATAAGGGACTTCTTGTTAATATGTATACAGCGCGTATAAATAATATCGTAACGTTAATTGTTAATAATTGAAGCGTGACTTAATGTACATGCTGACGGCGTGCTAAGAAAAGCTAGAAAGTAGACGACAGCCAGAGAAAGCGGTGAGGTAAACTATCCGGCATTTTGTTGTTATATTAAGCTATAAATTATACGTAAAAATTTTATGAACATGCATTCGAGTACCGATGGACATCTCGAAGGGAATGCGTGGGTCATGTGCTCGTAATACGTGTTCCGTTGCATCCTGTAATTTTTACATGCGTATAAAGGATGCTTTTATCGGTCGTTCTTCGACGATGTAATAAATCAACGCCTCTTCGAAGACGCGGAGTTCTGGTAAAGCATTTCTCCTCGACTAGCATTTAGCTTTGGATTTCTAATTAGCGAGCCATCTCTTAATGACATTATTTAATATTCTACTATGGCCAGATCGTAATTATCGACTCGAATGACCGAATATAGATTTTCAATTGACCATTGAAACGAACGAACGCCTTCGTTTCGTTTAGATTCGATTTTAAATGCCACTAATTTACGAAACAAAATTGTCCGTATATTTTGCTCGCCATTAAATATTTAATTTCTGACTTTTATCATCAACTCTTCGGTCGACTAAATTTCCGGTATATGTCAAATTTTCATATTTCCTGACGAATTTAAGTTTTTTTATTGGTTCTGCTCTTCATTTACGATGTGTCAAAGAACGGCAACAGTAATTAATGTTAAACAGATTTTATGATTCTTAATGTCACGACTGTGACAGCAGATATTGTACATGGTGTCCCACTTAAATCAATCCAGTCGAATATCTCCGAAACTGTTGATAATACGAAAAAATGTTCGAGACAAAAATTAAACGATATCTGGGAGCACACTTTGCGATGTGAATATCTTTCTTCTATGTGGACGCGTAGAGGTCATACGAGTAGCACTAATCGATGCTACTCGTTATTCCCTAGGTAATAGTACTAAATCGCTTATGGCAAAAAATCATTAGTTTAGAAGATATTTTGATTTCAATACTGAGCACAGCAGATAGTACTTACTGTCCAGGTCTTAGTACTCACTTTTCTAAAGTCAATATTCAAAAAATACGTCCTTCAGCGATTTACTCGAACTTTAATTGAGTTACGAACTTTTTTAAGCATTTCTACAGATGTTTGCTGACATGTTTGAAGAATTTTTTGTTTTAGATCGTCTGATCTTGTATATTCTTTCGCATAAACTTTATTTTTTAAGTACCTCCACTAGAAAAAGTCTAGGGCTGTCAGATCTGGCGATCTTAAAGGAAATTCAATACGCACACCTCGTCCAATCCAACAGTTGGGGAACATTTGGTTAGTCGATTTACATTCGAATACCAACTTTAGAAATGTGAGTGCTAAGACCTGTGCAGTACTAACTCCAGTACTCGATATTAACCTCAAAATATCTTCTAAACTAATGATTTTTCGTCATAAATGATTTAATACTTTTATGTAGGGAATAAAAAATAGATTTCGAATATCTATTGATTTCGAATACGGTAACATGCACAAATAATATTAATTGTATCCTTGCATACATTAAGTCTTATAATAAGTGTTGTATACCCGATAACCCTAGGCCCTAGTTAAACACCAACGGATCATGATAATCATGCCATAGACACGTCAGCCAAAATCTTTCAATCATCAGGAGCAAACAGACCCTTGGACTTTGTACTCTTCCACGTGATCCTTTCCACAAGCCTTTTCTATTCTCTTCCACTTTTTCCTCTAAAAAACCACATATATATGTATATAGCAGCCCGTCGAAACAGCGTCAGAGCTTCTTCTTACATATTTCAGTGCAGAAGATTACATCGTTGTACCTTAAACTCGCCACCGTGTATACACTTAAAGAAAACACTTCCCGATTTTATTATAAACTGTTGTGCTCGATTTCCAAACGCGGAATCCAACACAATCATGAAAAAAGAGAAATACACAAATGTTCACATTCCATAAAAAAATATAATTACTATGAAATAATTAACGTTAAAAGTCAAACAACAGAAAATGAATATGTAATATAAATATTAATGGACACAAACGATGTAACGTCAAATTGTTTAGTGCGTTTTTGTTTGTTCCCATATAATGACGCACTTACTGTTAGAAATCAATTGATACAACATGAGAGATTATATGAGATCATAAAAATTCCTGCGATTTAAAGAATTGTTAAGCAGCTATTAAGACGCATAATAAACGAAATTGTTTATGACTACTTTCTTCAGTAAGGTTACACCGCGACTGTCTGTTTCGAGCTTGATGCATTGATTTATGCGAAACAACTCTAATTTATTAGGCATTCCGATCAATACACGTGCATTATTGCTTCCTACGAATTATATGAACAATTTACACTGCATTTTGATGAATGTTAACGGCTACTAGTGCTGTCTGTATACATAATATAAAAATGGATCAGTTATTTAATGATTTATGTGTTCTGGGCCCGAATTCGTTGTTACAGCGAACTTAAAAACCATATCATTAATCGCTGTGATATATAGCTCCTCATGTATTTTATATTTTGTATCACGTACCTGTTGGAATATCAATTTTTGTAACTGGCTACAATATTAATATATTGTACTCAAATTAAATCGAGTTTATTGATCGAAATGTCAATATTTCATTACTTGAAATCTTTTAAACGTTACAGATTGTTAAATCAAAATTACGAATATTTAATACATAAGTAAAAAATGTTTTTATAATACGTTAGTGGTACAGCCCGGCTGACTGAGATAAATAACAAGATCGTCGTTTTTTGTATAATATTTTTCTTCTTTCTTATTATGTAAAAACAAAACAATTGGAGCAAGGGAGTAATCGCGTTTTACTGTTTATATTTTGGTATTACCCCCTCCTATTAGATCTACCAGTTTGTCAGGTTATTATTCACGTGCTAATTACATACTACCAACACAATTTTGTATCTACATCAGCTACACGAGACGAATAAACAATTTATTTTGATAAGTAGTCATTGATTAATTAAAAGAAAGGTTTGTGAGCTCAATGCTTACATTTTACTATGAACTATAACTTATGAGGTTATGCTACTATTAAAATTAAAATTTTTTAAAAGATTTTTTGGTTTCCTTAAATGATAAGTTTAAGTCTCCAGAATAAAATGTAGAATGATTGATCTTATACACTCTGCGACATAAAAATAACACATTTCATTCATTTAACACTAGATTGCCGGATAAAGAAGATGGCATCTGGTCAGTTAGTGAATCCCTCTGACAAATTGGTGGTATATATATATTCTATGATATTGACTAGTGATATTGATTAGTAATTCTATTAAAAACCAACATATATAAAAAAAAAATTATTTCAGTTTCTCTCTCTCTCTCTCTCTCTCTCTCTCTCTCTCTCTCTATTTAGTCAAATGAGTCAAATTGACTCGGTCCGGCAATTTAGAGTTAAGGTTTTAGTAAATCGCATGTAACGAGGTACATAATACGTTTTAGTGGTGTATACACTTTAATTGTAAAATACAACTTATTTAGATATAATAAAATGGTGTATATCTACAGTAACGAGCAAAACTGAGTCTACACTATTTAAAGCAACATAACTTTTTAAAAATTAGATCAAATGACTTGAATGTTACTGTGAAGTTAGAAGGATTAGTTTATTAGACGAGGTGTACAAAATTTTTGAAAAAAATTTGAATTGGTCGGAATCGCAAAAGAAATAGTAAAAGTTGTTTTTCTTAGCTTTTTTATTTGAGCCTTTATTGAAAATTTAAAAAATGTGTTTGATTCACTTGAATAAATTATATGCATGCTGAAAATTTGATCGATATTGGTTAATTCGTTTACGAGTTATAAACGCTTAAAAGTGGAAAAATTGCCATTTTTCGCGATTTTCGACTTAAAATCGCACGTCTAATCGTGCGAAGAATTTTTTGAAAATTTTTGAAAGAAAATGAAAAGTATATGTTTAATATTTTGTATATTTAATATACAATAAATTGTTTCCAAGAATTTACACTTTCCCATTTCCCCTTTCGGTTTAGGATTTTGATAGTTTTCAACAGCATGTGTCGTTTTCAAAAACCTGCCGCGTATGTCGCTATATCTTTCCCCTTTATCCAAATTTTTCAACACAATTTTCAAGAATCGCTATTAGAAGCATGTATTCTCAAATAGTAATACTTGGATAAAATATAATGGTGTTCGTAAAGAAACAGTCAAAACCTTACTACCACTGTTCCGAGGAATATTTTTTGTTACGCTTTAATATTCTAAATAAGAGTACAAAAGAGCCATTAGCAAGATACGTCCGACGAATTTCCTTTGGGAACCATCATTCTCCCTATACACATCGAACACAAAATAGTTGATAAACTCATCGTTGGTAAATAAAACGTCATAAAACGTGCCACGTCCTTTGTTGTCCCGTAGGAAGAGTACACGGTGTCATCCATGGCCACCGTAGAATACGTGACGAGACGTCATTAAGATTCTGTGCACCAATCCCCAAAGCGATGCGCATTTGTCTCCGAAGCGGAAAGAAGAAGAAAAGACACATATGGGTCACCACGGACGAACCGAACTCTGTTCTCCGTTTACAATCGAAGAATGAGCCCTGCTGGTCGGTTGTCGCTCTCGAAAACAGCTGTACCCACTCGTGGATCGTTTAATATGCGTTGGAAGAGGCTCGAAAAGGGCAAAAGAAGGAATAAGATAAACGTTGACGTTTGTAGTGTAGTTACAAGCGCTGCTTTGGCTTTTCGAGAGGAACTGTAAGATAGACACTTCACAATGCTCTAGGAGTCGACGATAAATTAGCATAAGGGTGATACAACAATAATAAACTTAGATTTGAGGCATTTTCAAGTGTAAGCCCTTGCGCTAAAATTATCGCAACATTTGTTATTTGAAATCTAATGGACAAGTGAATAGGAATCGCTGAAAAAGGGAGTCTCGTGAAATCATAATTTTTCATATAAGTAGCACATAAATAAATAGGTTAATTAATAGAATGGTTGTTAATAACAATATTCAAAGAAATTTAATGAATAAAAGGTTATTGTGACTTAAAATACATATGTACCATTAATTATGAGACATTCATGTAACATTTGTTGTAGTTTATGGTAATTTATTATTATTTTTATTCGCATTTGTAAATGTTTACACTAAGTGCTTTTCTTTCGTATTTTACTCTCAAGATTCTGGTACGAAAATGTATCTTCTATTGATTCTTATTACGACTCACGTTCACAATTTTACTATAAAATCTGCTAATTTTCTAATCATTTACACTTTCAATCAATTCGAACAGGTCAGAACGTTTTATCCTCGTAAGATTATTTCTCGTAAGAATACTTTGTCTTGTTCCTTCGCTCAGCTGAATCGAACAGCCATTGTTTCGGGAAAGTTATAGTACATCTTACTACATGCATGCATCATGAAATACGATAGTTCGCGCAGAACGCGACTAATTCGTGCCGCGTGTAGTTAAAAGCTATACGACCCGAACGGCGAGAATCATTGGAGCACTGTGAAGTCGCAGACGAACGGAAAGCGTCGTTCAAAGGCCGCGGAACGTCTTTCTTCTATAATAACAATGGACATGTCGTTGTCTTTCGTTCCACTCGGTTTGCCTTGCTTCGCCGCGACACGTTCAATAACCTTCTGTCTAGTGACAACTAAAAAAAGGTGTAGGTTGGGGAGCTCCACGTGATCGCGAACGACTAGAAAAGAATTACAACCGCAATCGCACCGGTTTACAATCGCCAGTACGACATTTATGATTTAAGGGACTGTGCACACACTCGAAGACAAAGATGACTTCGAAATTGAACATGACGCGGAGCGAGTTCAATCACGGTTCTGTTTTTCCCTTTTTCGGACCTCAGATTTTTCAAATAACGATATTATTTTGAAATCTTGTAGGGGAACTCCCGAGTTGAAGTAACCAATGGTGATGTGGTCGATTGTGATTAACATAAAGCCACTGTTTCAAATTACACGTTGAACTCGTCTGCCTCAACTCTGAGTTAGTTCGTGCAAAGTTACTCGGACCTGCATTTTATAAATTTAACATAAAAGATGTAAAATGTCAGAGACATACAGGGTGGTCCTGTAAAAATTAGCACTTGAATATCTCTGTTATTTTTGAAAATATGAAGGAACTTTATTAACCAAAGCTTTTCAGTGCAAAGAGAACTATAATATGGCTATAAAAGTATCTTTTATAGATCAGAGTTTCGAAGATTTCGAGTTCACCTTCATTTTTTTAATACAAATGTATATATTTTTTATACACTATTCGATGCAGCTCGCCATTCTTTATAAGAAAGTAATAACCTATTTATGTAGAAAAATTATTAATTTAGGGGATATTTAAACTTCAATTTTGTTAAATTCTGTAGATTTTATTTACCATCGTTTCGTGCTTATCTCAACGCGACCTTGTCTTCTACAGAATTCAACAAAATTCAAGTTGAAATATCCCTTAAATTAATCATTTTTTGATATACATAAGTTACCACTTTTTTATATAGAATGACGAGCTGTTTCTATTTAAGAGAAACGACGTTTCTATTTTTAAAAAATTAAGGTGACTGAAATCTTCGAAAGTCTGTAGTCCTCTTTATACTGAAAAACTTTGGTTAATAAAGTTTTGTCATACTCTCAAAAGTAACAAAGATATTCAAGTGCTAATCTTTACAGGACCAACCTGTATTGTATGTGTCATTAACATGGGAAAAGGATAGTAAGTATATTTATTAAATATTTTCATTTGTTTAACATATTCCTTCCGTATTTCTTTACATAGCAGGGGAGGCCGGAGTAAGTTGTATATTTTCAATTTTTCATTAGAAGTTGCCCGAGATCTAAAAAAGTGAAAAATAACATGATTTACCTAAATACATTTTGAGTTACACTTTTGTAATGTTGTTTCTTCAATTATTTACCTCAAGTTTTTAACTTGTTTCTACTTTACGATTTTCCAATATTGACCATTTTCAAAGTGGAAAAGAATGAACTAGAATAGAAGTTATGTTAGATTAAATTAATTGTAAGTTGGTAGCATAACGTAATTATTATAAACCTAGACCGAAACGTTTCATAGCGACACGCGTCTGTGCATACAAGTCACCCATTACTTATTATAGAACTTCGCTTTCTATGAAAAACGGACGCAGTAATTTTACACGGCTCGAACGAAAGCGAAACTGTACCTCGCATTGTTTAAAACATTTCGCTTTCGCTTTTGTTGCAACGGTCTTTCACCGATTAAGTCGTAATTTTTCACGCGAAACTTATTTCGGTTCGTGGCATTCTCTAAACATCTGCGCGGCGGTCACGAATAGTAGAAAAACATGAACGGGACTCGTATCCACCCACTATATGAACATTGTTATGTAGTAATTCAATAAGCAAAACAAAAACCCAAATTATTAAACATAAAAATAAGTTTGTTTGGCTTACTAACAAAGTCCAAAATAAGCGTTTTATTATTCCTATTAGATTGTGTGGTTTCCTTTTAAATCAGTCAACTCCTAATATTGAAATTTGGATTTTTGGCATTTTCTCGTCTAAATCTATGGGATTATATAATAAAAAAGTTAAAAAATTTCTGGGTTGCCAAGATGAAGTTTGTTTGTACCTTTGTTTGGTTTGGACCTTTGTTTGTACTATACACATGTATTTATAGCGGGTGATTCGTGAGAAACAGAACACCTAAATACCTCCGTTAGGCTAATATGGAGGCTTTAGGCTAAGGAGGCAAATATGGTTATACAAGATTGAAGGATTACTTAGTACTATAAATTGTATCACCTAAATTTTTATTCTGTTAAATACATTACTTTAATTGTACGGAATTTTTAAGGTTACTGCTTTGTCAGTCAAAATGTTAATGGATTCTATTAATGATTATAATTTGAAGATGTTTCACATGCAGGGTATGTATATACAAACATTCGACAAGTGCAAAGAATAAAATAGTAGTATGATATACAACTAAATAAAAGAGTTGGGTAAGGAAAGCAGTGTGATATGGAAGGATGTAATTTATGGTATGAATCGAATGCGACATATGTACGTATGACGCATGTCGAAGGGTGGATGACAATCGAATGAAAGAATGCAGTATACGAGACAGATATGCATATCATTTTAATGTAAAATAGTAATGTAAAATAATTGTGCGAAGCTATTGATATAAATATAAAAACGAAGAATGCAGTCTATCGAAGGAGGTGAAAATTGATGAAAACCCATTGGTTTTTAAAAATGGATACTAATACTGATTTAATAATACGTAATTATTGGTTTTTAATAAATGGTTAATTACAACTTTTGTTATTACAGTTAATTACAATACAATTTAATATACACAGCACCTTTGTATTTTTAACAATTTACAATTACAGAGCAGACAACTAGCCGTTTTACGAAAACCAGAACAATATATTGTATTTATGTTAATAACTGAAAATAACATGCACTATTTCCATAAATTCGTAGAAAAGGGCCAAGGGCAAGGCGCCTCTCGTAGCCCGTGAGCATAGTTACAAGCAACGCTACGGGTAAGTGGCTTATTGTTATCGGAATGGGGGTTGGCCCTAGCACAACCGTAGCTGGCCACATGGCTGCGACAATGCGTATGACAAATACATGCAGTCTTGTCTCGGTGCCCGTACGGGCAGACGCTGAACAGCTCTGCTTTACAACGACCCCTCACAAGCCTGGAACATTTCGTAAGGAATAAGTGGATTTAGCGAAAAGATGGTAAGGTAACTTCATCCTGAGGATCGATGACGCTTTCGCGAACTCAAATGTAATGAATGTCATGGCGGCAGAGCAAAAAATAGTATGATGCGGGTTCATCGGAAGATGGTTTCCCGCTGTAGCAGGAACTATCTCGCGTTCACTCGTTCTTTTCCCAGTTATTTTTTTTTATTCGTCGACTGTCTTCGCGCACTCTTCCTTTGTTTTCTTTTTCCCTTTAACGAGCATGTAACTGATTGCACTGGGCGCGCTGCAGCGACAGAATTCATTTGCAACGTCAGAACTATCATTATTCTTTCGTTTCTAGAGTCACATCAATGCGAGATTTGGGGTTATGCCCTTATTTCTTTCAAATTTTTAAATATTTCGCCGCTAGAAAAACACCTCATTTGTTTGTAAACAATTACAAAATTAATGGCGAAAAAACATTTTTTTTTCGACTGAAATCATTTTTATTAGATACTCTTATATATTCACTATTAGCATCCAAAATATAATTTTCAATGCACCTTCATTGTCAATCGTAAAAAATCAACACCAATTGACGTTTCGAGTTTTATACGCATTGTGGTCCTTGCGTAATACTTACAAGTTTGTATTTGTTAAGGGACTATTAATTTAAAAATATGCGGAAAGTACAAAATGTGAATTGAAAGAATTCGTTCCATCGGGGAAATTCACTTTCTGCTGTACACAGATAAGTGCCTACAATAGAATAGCGTGTGAACAAGCTAATGCGTTGTTTTGATTAAATAAATTAGGTAGAAAGCAAAAATATTTTCATTCAAATCCCGCTATACGAAACGGCAGTTACATATCAACTTACACTACACTCTATAAACAAGATATTTACTTAATTACCTATAAAGAGTGAAAATCAAGTAAAATTGACGTGTCACTATAGAACATTTGGGCACATCTTGCTTGCAATCTATACATACTTCTTATACATACTTCTCCATTTATAAACTTTCATTGTACAACATTTCAAGAATCCATTTAAGCTAGTCGTCGATCATGGAACCACATACTGTCGAACGAGAATGTAATCTAAATGTTTAAATATAATAACATTTTTTAATTAAATGTACGACATTCTTTGGGATTTCATGAGAAAAGAATTCTGCTACAAAATCGGAGGTTTCGAACTGGGTCAGTGGTTGAAATTGTTTGGAAAGCTCTTTCAAAAGTGTATGACAACGTGAAATGCATGGCTGAGGATGTCAGTATATTCAAAATCCACGAAATAGTAGAATCGGGTCGCATCGATTGCCATTAGGAAGTATCCTATCAGCCTGTTCTTCCTGTTTGACGATACTCCTTTCACAACGGTTCCGTTCCTTGTCGATGTCTGATTTGCTGCCTTCATGGTACCCAGTGACACGTTGTCGCAATACTGGAAAAGCGATAATAACTTTCGCTGAATTACGAATGAGACCTGATTTCACCCCCCCCCCCCCCCCCCCTAGCCCCTTCGCCTAAAGTAAAGAGGTTCACCATTTAACCGCAATAATGGTCGTGGGGAGAAGCGTGCCAATTTCTTTTTCAACGACCCTTTTATCCCTCGATTGCCGACGAATAAGGGTCGAGTGGGTCGAAGGAGCTCGGCGATCATGAAAACTGGCTGGGAGGAGTTATCAGTAATCAATGAAAGCGCTCAGGGAACTAATTAACGAGATCGCGTAAGGAAAGTGAAATGCTTAAAGACATACCATTCAATTTTTACTATTGTGAAGTGCCGTAGAAGAAAGGGATGGTCTCTGGATAGTCCACACTTATATTAAACAATTACGAGAACGATTAGTTTAATGGATATTGGTGACGTTCATTACGGACTTTCGACAATACGTTCACAACACCATAACTATTCATACAGATTACACATTTGTAATATTTTGTGAATGTATTATTTATGTTTCGATTTCTGTTTTATTTTCTGTATTAAAATGGTAGTAACAGTCTTATACAACATCAGTACTATACATAATTTTTTTAAAGAATGTTTGCGATATTTATAGTGACTTTATAAATATCTAGAAATGTGTATAACTATTTAAGTATTCCTACCATTTTTTAAATTATTTAACCATTTTTTTCTATATTTTTATATTAACAAACATTAATGAAATTTTTCAGAAGAATCTTTCAATCCACGAATACGTTTGTTCTAAGTTTGATAAAATAACCTGTTAAGAACAAAGACGATTTTTATATATGCATATCTCATTCAGCTGTGACATCTTTTACAAAAATCAGCATCTTGGGCACGGTATGTAGCAAAATCTGAGGCATAAAATTGCAAATATCTAAATTGGTTAAGAAACACCGATTTTTCAAAAATATATTTTTTTAATACATAGCATGTACTAATTGGTATAACTACAGTAAAGTCTTGATCTAAGCCGAACGGAACTACACGATCTTGGCCAGCTCGCCTATCCCTTCCACTGGGGGGCATACCCTGTGTGCGTAGTGCGCCTTCGGTCGCCGGTCCGTGTTTGCAAGCGCTGTTCTTTTCTACGTTCGGCACGGTCGTCTCGGTTACAAGAAAATAGTCCTACACGATGTGTGTCACAGCACGGACCCGAGGATTAGACTTGGATCAAGATTTTACTGTATGTCTTTAGTCACTGAACCTACCAAGGGAATCAAAATGTCTTGTTTCATATTTGTAGGTTACGTACATTTCGTTATAAAAATTCGTCAAATCTTAGTCTTTTCTTAAAGCTACTGTTTCATGCCTTTATTACACATGACATCCTCCCGCTTTTTTTATCTTCCAGTTGATTCTCAGTACTACTAAATCATTTTTTCCTTTACTCTTCACACTTTGATTCTTTCTATTCGCTCGTCTCTCTTTACTTACATGTATTTCTATTCCGTATTTGCTTCCCCAACTCGATCCTAGGGGCTCTCAACAGGGTTCATACATTTTTTGGTAGGAGTCGATTAAGTAGGATTTATGTTGTATTATTATTACAGGATTTTAGGGAATAGAAGGAACTGGGCACAAGAGGGACTCGAACCTCTGCGCCAGATCAAGTGAATTGACTCGAGTTGAGGGGAATACAAGGGAATACTTCTCTCTTGCCACAAAGGAGAGGGGGTCGATGGATTCGGGGGTCGAAGTGCGAGCTGATCCCGGCCCCCGGGGGGAGTATAGTTGGGTGGGATGGGTGGGGGTGTGGTGAGAAGGGTCGGGGCGTGCCAGATCGCGCCTCCGACGACCATTCCTCACCGGTGACGGCGTCTTTTAGCTCTGGCTGGGGCGTGGACCTTCGGGTTACTCGCTCCGGGCAGGGCACGAAGACGCTGGACGCCGTGGATGGACCGAGCTGGGGCTCGGGAATCCCTATCAGGCGGCTCCAGGGATGGGGACACCGGGCGGTCCCTCCGCCGGGATCGCCTTTGGTGCTCCCCTCCCCGAGGATAGTCCCACATAACCCCGGCTTCCCCCAGGGAGTCGGGGTATGTGTAATGCTTTTTTTTACGGAAAAAATAAAAGAAAGTTACCTTCTCATTGCCAGCACTGAATTACTCACGTGATATTCTGACACATGCAAGACGACATGCTTCTGTAATTTATATTTAAGACCTCATCGAATACTGAATACAATGGTATTTTATATTTTTTATTTGATAAAGATATAGGAACTTATATTTACAGTGTCACAACCGAGTAAGAAATAAATTACTTCCGTCAATTTAGTACAGTGTGTCCGCAGCCTGCATAGTTACATCGTGTACAGTCCGTTGTACAGTTAAAGATAAATATCTCGGCCATCGAGTAGTGAATATTAGGTGAAATATTACTTCAAGCGCAAGTACATACACATACAAGTGTTTATTCTCTCTCTCTCTCTCTCTCTCTCTCTCTCTCTCTCTCTCTCTCTCTCTCTCTCTCAAGTTCATTGCGACAACTTCTATTCAGTCCTTTTAGTGCACTATACAAGCTAATTCGCACAATTGTAACAAGATAATAAGATATCTCTTTGGTGAAAATTAGAAGAAAAATACTTTTATGACAAAACAAAATAAAGATTAAAAGAATTTAAGGATGTCGATATACAATACTAACTGTAACAAATTTAAGATGTTTTACAAGTTTTCGGTGAAATTTTCAGAATGTATACAACTGATAAACATTTACAAAATGTACTTTTTAAATTTTCTACACAAACTCAGATTAAGTTAATTTTCAACAAAGTTACAATCAATATTTACGCTTCCTTTAGCAATTCCTGTCAAGTGCAAGTTTCTTACAATTTTTTACACATCATTTAGTAAACTAATTTTTCCAAGTTATATCAAAAACTCAAATTATTTTTACCACTCTTAAAAAATTATATGATTTTTATTAATTAACATATTAAAATTGTTTCATGAAAGATAAAACTGTTATTTAGCTCTTATATATGGCACAAAATTTTGATTTTGATAGATATTTTCTCAAATGAGAATCTTCCTTTTCTTGAGTGCGTCGCGTACTCCGCAATTGTACAATTATTATTATTATTATTATTATTATTATTAATTATATATAAAAAATGCATCATTGCACTTGCGAACAAAATATGACGGTGGCTATGTAATCCATTTTGTAGTCATACAAACGTAATTATTCAGCTGCGTTTTGTGACGTTTTTCTCTATCTTCAACCTAAAACAAAAGTTCTGACTTTTAGAATTGTGCGAATTAGCCTGTACTTGCAAATTCATTCGTTTTCAATTCATCAGATTCAAAAAGGGTGATAGTTTCGTTTTTTTAAGCTTTACTTAAGAAAGTGCTTACTCAGGATTTTAAAATTTATTAACGACACCTAAGTAACAATGTAACCTCATTTCTATTATAGGAAAGCGACCTACTGTTACCGTGACTAAAAAGACATTGTTAAAGTTAGAGTCAGAAATTCTTCCACAGCCTTGTGCGCCCATACGTCGCCGTATCTGATTTCCATGTAATTAGAACAATGCAACACAGTTTGTTCCGTACGTACTTGATTTTCTAATGCCGAGGAAGTCCGAAAATGGGTCACTAATTACATTGCCACAAAAATCAGATTGTTATTGAGAAGGAAGCAAAAGGTTTTGGAAAGCGACAGCAAATATTTTAATCGAAATGAATACTTATACAGGGTGTTTCAGCTAACTTGGTTATCGCCAATAAATACTAACATATACACGTTATACACATTTTAAAGTAGAATATAAAAAGCTTTGGGGGACACTTTTTCGAAGCGTTTCGAAGATTTCAACGTCACGTTGATATACAGGGTGTCCCAAAAATGTTGTATCTCCTTAAAAAGGGTAATTTCTGAGGTCATTTGAAGAAACTTTTTGTGTTGAGAAAATATTCTCCGAGGCTTTATAAAGGAGTTATTAATATAAAACACGGACCAATCAGAGCGTGGCTACAGTGGACGGATTCCGGCTCGGCCAATGTCAATGTCACGAACAGCGGGATTTACCGCCGCGCCGCACAGTGGTGCCAAATGGCTAAAAAGCGGCAAAATATCTGTAAAAACGAAACTATCCAACGAATTTGTTTGAAAATTTGTAGAGAAATTGCCACAGATACAACGCTTATTTGGCAATAAAAATTTGTTACAAAAGTTGTTAAATCGGAAATCTCTGTTTTCTGCCCATTTTTTATTTACGGAAGCATTCAACAAATCCTTTAATAGATTTTGGTCTGGTATTGGTCTGGATCTTTTAGGCAAGGTATAATATTGAACTATCTGTGTGTAAAAAATCTTGAGACCCTTCCTGATCCTTCCGCCGCAATTTAAGTTCAAATATCAACTTTCAGAATTTCCACGAAAAAATCGTGCGGAAATTACGGTATACTTGATATTTCAGGTTAATTTTTTTGGGAATATTTCCAAATAATAAAGGAAAATGTGAAATGCAAATGATTTATTAATTATTTATGTATAAAAAATAATAATTAACAATTTTTTTAGTTATATAAATTAAAATATTTTTTATAACGCTCATTAAACCACTGTTAGAAAAATGCCTGTTGCAGTTTTGCGACAGTGGTCCAGTGAAAAAAATCTTTGTTTATTTAACAAAAAAAAAATTGTTATTAAACTTTTTTTATACGTATGAATGTCACATTTTTTAATTATCTAGTATATATCCCTTAAAAATTTCACTAATGAAAAAAAAATTTGTTTATTTAACAAAGAAATTATTGCTAAATTCTTTTAATTTCAATAATTAATTCTAAGAAACTATTTCACATTTTTCTTCATTATAAACGATGTATCCCTAAAAAATTTCTCCTGAAACATGAAATAATCGTCACTTCCGCACGATTCATTCTTGCAAATTCTGAATGTTGATATTTAAATTTCAATTGCGACGAAAGGGTCTCGAAGGGTCTCATGAGTTTTTGCACAAAGTGAGATCAATATTACACCTTGCCAAAATGATTAGTTCCAGATTGAAGCTTTTCAAAGGATTTTTTGTATTCCTCCAAAAATAAGAAGTGTGCGTAACACAAAGAGGCTTCAGGTTAGTCCATAGTATTTAATTTTAAACAACTTTTTTTGACAAATTTTTTTGTCAGTTAATAGTTGAAGCCATTTGCAATAACCCGTATGATTTTTAGACCCCTAAGTATTCAATTGTAGGCTGAGTAATTACATAACTATCACACTGAAAACTGATGAATTCCCAGGAGAGAAGAAATGGTTATTTACCATGTGTATATCTCCGTAAAAAATTTTTTTTTAAATCGGACTTTGGCACATTATGCACTCACGATTAGGCTATACTAAAATAATTTTTTTTTAATAAAAATCGAAAATTTATAACATGGATTTTTTGCCGCCTTGGCACTACTGTGTGCCGCGCCGCGGCACGTCGGAGACCATCTGCTTTTATCACGCCCTGATTAGTGCGTGTTTTTTGTTAATAACTCCTTAACAAAGTCATGAAGAATATTTTCGCAAAAGAAAAAGTTACTTCAAATGACCTCAGGAATTACCCATTTCAAGGAAGTGCAACATGTCTGGGACATCTTGTATATTCTGCGGAAAAATGTATTGACTTTCGAACATTCCTAAACCTAATACACAAGATATTGCCAAAATAATATTCAATACGTTACCATATCGAGAATAAGGGATATCAATTCGAGCACCTACTCGTTTCCAGACAAAGTTTTATTCCGATATAAGACGATGGCTTGGTCCGGCTTTGGTCGTATTTCGGATTATTTCCTATTTAGCTTGACTTTATTCTTGAGTGAGTTGACAGTTTATGGGTCCCATGTTGTCAGCCGAGCAGCGATATCTTTTGTTGGAAAAGGATAGAATGTTAGATACCGTCTTGTTCTGAAGAAGGAGAGGAGATTGCAAAATAAACATCGTCGCCTTATATCGAAATAAAACTGTAGTAAGTCTACGTTAATCATTATTTCGGTAATATCTCTTTAACTATTAGGTTATGGTACTAAATTATTAGGTTGACTCATCCACAAAATAAATAGTAGTACAAGGGGTTAATACTATTTCTACCACACTCCGGGACAAGAAGCTGGCACACATTCAGATTTACATAGTTTTAATTAATTTCCGCAAATTGCAATTTATATGAAAAGAATCATTCGATTTCGATAAAATCTTTAATACATATTTAGCTAACATATATCTACAAAACGTATTTTTAAAATCTTTATTACAGGCTCACGTAAAAAGTTTGTAGAATAAATATCTTCTGCTATTTCCAATTCCTGACAAGTTTTCTGCACGCTATGTAGTAAACTAATCCTTCCGAGTTCTTGGAGGGACCCGTTTTGCCACTTAAAAAAAAATACTTTATTTTAAACGATATTTGTACATACAGAGACTTTTTTGACTGACTGTAGGTCGAATTAAAATTCCATTCTCTTGTTATCTTTAAAATATAAATTATCACTTCTTGAAAGTGGCTAGGTCATGGTTAGGTTAGATAATATGTAACGTAACCAAGGGGTTAACTGTATTAACAATATGTATCTAGACAGAGATTTGAGACCTTCACGGCCCGGCATCATACAGTTTTGTCTGTTGAGGCTTTCGGGTGTAAGCCGTGTCCTAAAGGAAAACATTTCCCAACGTGATATTGTATCAGTGTGTCTTCTGACCCCCTGATGAAGCTAGCTGCAATGCTTGCGAAACGTTGGGGAATTTCTTCCTTTAGGACACGGCTTACACCCGAAAGCCTCAACAGACAAAACTGTATATCTAGACAGTTTCGCGCCCGTTCTTTCCAGTATTGTCATAACGTTCCCCTTGAAGAATTTTATACGATAAAAACCCGTACTGGTACGTTTTCCGAAGTTCGTCTTCCCCTTATCAGAAAATCTCGAGTTAGGCAGGGGCCGTTGTGCGTGCATAGCTGTGCTGCGCGATTTCATCAGCGCCGCCGGGGCCCATCGATTCAATTGCGTGTGCACGAGTAAGCAAACGACGGGAGCAACCGCGAGTCACAATTAGTTTTCGGCGAACCTCTGAAAAGCGAAGAAACGTTCAATTTTCACGTAGTACCGAACGGAACGACGGGGGACGATAGGGAACGAGTATGGGAACTATACGAAACGCGGCGCGTCTTATTTTGAAGGGGAAGAGCGATACAGCGCAATCGTTGGTTAGTGGGGGAAGAGGAATGGAGCGAGAGTGGGAGCGAGACGGAACAACACCGCAACATGACGGACCGCCCGGCAGTAGCGAGGTGCGGGCAGTCTGCGCACGGACATCGATCGAAGCTCACGTTTCATTCCACTCCCCGAAATTCCCGGTGTTTTCCTTTCGATTCATCGACAGAGCTTTCTCGTGGTCGAAAATCGAATTGACGCGATTTATCGTATCGTAAACGAAAGTCTCGGCCGTGTCCCGTGTTCTTCACTCGAATTTACAAGTGGTGACATTTTGGTGCCCCGTGAGAGGGATTGGAAATCGTGACTCGTGACTGGACTTTACCTAATCGTCGTGTTCGTTTACCCCCTTGATATACGCGAGGTACTATGGTGCGGTGTTGAATTCGTTAGATTCACCGACGGTGAGTACACTCTCCTTTTCGACAGTAATTTGATTGTTATGTCTGTGTCGGCCTCGGATAACCCTTTTATCGCTCGCTTATTACTACTTTGTTGCGGGCCGATTCAAGTGATTTACAGTTCTGTCGCTTCGCGCAGGACTCGCCGGTATTTTAATCCGGTGTCCCTTCAGCGATAAAAAGCACTCCGAAAATCGTGAAGCAAGTCGTACTCAAAGTTCCCGTGTTTATTTTTTGAATCGCAGCTTCTGTTCGCTTTGGTTGAAAGCGGATCCGAACTAACCCTTGTGTCAATCGCCGGGTGTTCAACTTTGAACTCGCTTTAAAATATGTTGTTTCACGACCCTGTTAAAGATTGTCATTTGCGGAGAATATTACGTTGGTTTAAAATTACAAAAACTGAAAGTACACTTACAGTGTATTTATTGTACCAGAAGTTTATCCAGTGACATAAATGTTTGCTCAAGAGTGCGAGTAGAGTTTAATTCAAACAAGTGTTTGTAAATAAATTCACAGATTTTAAAACGACCTTGATAGAGGACTCGTTGTTTGACAGTATAACAATGAAAATCTGAACAATGTATTAGTTGAAGGTGAATTAAAAATTTGATTCTCGTATATACGCTTTTGTGCACCATGCGTATTGGGGTACACTAGGTGCAAATAAATGAATCATGTCACAGTATATGAATAGAAGATACTGAAATATACAGATTAAATATTAATGAAATTTAATATCGAAGGAGTTACAAACATATTGTAAAATGTTGACATGTTAATGTCTCTTGTGTCAATTCGATACATTTTCCACTGCTACTGAAAAATTAATACGTTCTGCGTATCGATTTATTATTTATTATTGAATTATTTTAATTTTTGGACCCATCATGCCACGAACTAATTAAGTTGGTCAATCGGGGAGGGTTGAAAGTCAGTCATACAGGTAGATGCATTCCGGAATTGACATAAATGTTGGTGTAGGTTGCCCTCTGTTTACCATGGGAGCATCCCTTCGATCTTGAAGGACCGCAATGCGGCGCGACTAGGACCGCTCGTGTCGACGCGCGAGAACTTTTCTCGCGCGAAGGGCTAACCTTCGACGTAACCTCCAAAACGATTACGAAGTCTGCCCACGAGGCATGCTTTCAACGTTCAGACAGTGTTTACGAGCCGCGATACGCGATGGACAATAAGTGCGTGACAATAAAACGACTTCGGAACTGCTATTGTCGCGCACGGCCCTCTCGATAAGTGTATGCGTGTCTGTCCTACGCGTGTATTCGCCGTGTACGTGATTGCGGAGACAAAAAGGGACGGGGTTGAAAAGCAAACAGGGGTTGCGTACAGATAAATCTGGAAGAATCATTGGATAGAGAAAAACCGTTCAAATTCCAGGAAAACGTCAAGATATTCTTTTGCCAGTTCGTACAAAAGTAGTGAATGGTGTGAAGAATGATGACTCGATTTAGCCTCTTAACTGCCACGATCTTGTTGAATGTAATTTCAAACATTTGCCACTGAAGAGAGTCTTGCAGTTAATGCAAACAATTTTTATTTTGCATGAAGATCCGCAGTCTAGTCCTCATTTCCGTGACTGTAGATGGTTTGCATTTATTTTTTCCTTGACTCCCCCCCCCCCCTCCCATGTAATAGTCGAGGTGATCAAGGTCGGGGCTACAGGCCACAAGTTGGAAGACATTGATAACAGAGATTTTCGTAAAACCTGATTAATCTTCCCTTCCAATCCGATCACGAATTCCGCGCCCCCCGTACGAGAAATATGTATAACACTAAACTCGGTCAAAATGACCTTTTCAAACTTCTGCGTACAATTTCGTACATACAACATGATCACATCGCTATTTATCTTTACGACTTTTTTAAAAGTATGTATACAATTTATTTTTCAGTATTTATTTCTTGTTTTATTTTTCTTTTTTCCAAGAAATATATGTAGCCTGTCCTACTTACCGCAATCGGTCAATTTGACCGCACGAGATAATATGGTATAATACCATTGGCATTTAAATAGCTCTCCTATTTTAATTGTACTTCTAAACCTACACAATAAGTATAAGGCTATTCTTAATGTGACATGGATAACTCAAAATAAATGAGCCGCCTTATTGAATAAGACGCTATCAAGTTACGCACGTTTCGTAAAAGGTAGACGACACAGTACAATTTTTTAAATCGAGGAGAGAACATCGCAGTATTTTTTATATAATTGAATTTATATAAAAATAAATTTATTTCATTTTATGAAAGTTGTTTATCTACTAATTCATTCAGCAACAAATTCACTATTATCTACGTTTAATTATGTTAACAATAACTTTTTTTAAGGACCGGTTATTTTGATCGCGCACGGTAGGAATAGGTATACAAGAAGTGTCGGTAGGTTTAGTGATAATTGACGCAGATTTGTAAAACGTATTTTTTAACACTAAACCTACCACAGTCAAAATGACCGATTTTCTATTTCACAATTATTGAAATTATGAAAACGTTTTCATAGAAAATTACTGAATTGACTTCTTTATTTAAGTACATATAATGAAAATCGTTCAACGTTTTAGTAACTTCAATCTTCTCCCATCTATAGGACGTTTAACTTTCATATGTTTTGTGCTTGGTAGGTTTAGTGTTAAATTTTCAATATAGGTGCATACAAAAAAGTTGTAAAATATATACAACTTGTAGTAAACTAAAATTGTTCTAACCTTTTAAAAAACTCCGAGTCATATGGTCCAATATAAAAATAGTTATCGCCCTTTTAAAAGTGTCCGAATATTACTCTGCCAATTGTAGATCTTCAAAGCGGTCAACGTAAATATTTGCGAGAACTTAATTGTTTATTTGGGCCTGTGATTTTATGAAAATGAACCAAGTCGTGCATTCTTTATTCGAGGTATTTAAGACTTTTTTGCGTGTCATTTTATAAAAAATAATTTACCGTGACAGTATATGTACAATATATAAATTTTTACTATACCTATTGGTCTCCACAATTGCTTTAGTTTGTAACTCCGTTTGCGAATGTAGTTACAGAGAAATGTCAAAGGAAATGGACGAATGTTTCAAAGAGTACTACATTCGTAGGATCATGTTCTTTTTTTAGAATTGCAATGATACATGTGCACTCAACAATTGCGTTTTTTTTTTTAATGGAAATGCATATTTCTTTACATAGTTGGATTTCTCTTGTCACTCTATGTAAAAAACTATTGAGGTACGATGATACAAAATTAAGTATCCAGATAATTAAAAATAATTTTTAATTACTAAAGATTACATATATATATATATATAAAAAATATATATATAAATAAAACATGAAAATGAAACAAAAAACAGGATAGTTCCGGGGAATGCACGTGATGGATCATTGTGCTCCGAAGAAATTGATATTACAATTTTGCATGTGGAGCGCCTATACATCTTATCTGCCTGTAAATAAATATTGTTAATACTATTAGCAATGATATCTATAAAATGATTCTTGTGAATAGTAAAACGTGTAGAGATTTGATTGACGAGTGCTACATGTGTGTGTCTTATCTTTGTTATACGACGAAATATTACTAAACTCGTATTAAGTATAAAGTATTCTTCCAATTTGCGGTACCTCATAATAATAATAGCTTCTGCTAAACATTAATGAAACGTGTTCATATTATAATATTGTTTGCTACTGTATAGGTTGTTAGAGAGATGAAGGGGTGAATTTAGATTCTAAATAGGAATCATTTAAAATA
The DNA here is from genome assembly GCA_028454255.1 of Halictus ligatus. Classification (NCBI taxonomy): domain Eukaryota; kingdom Metazoa; phylum Arthropoda; class Insecta; order Hymenoptera; family Halictidae; genus Halictus; species Halictus ligatus. Next base: position 15,199,409 of record CM052143.1, read on the forward strand.
TTTAATGATCCGATTGGTGACAATTTGATAACCTTTAGTCAATTTGATTTGCAGGATTACTGAAAATACTTTTAGTCTTTTCGAAGCATGGAAAATGATCAGATTCAACTGCTAGCAACCATTTAATTAAATATTTGTGGTCTTATATTAAAAACTTTCTTTACATCCTTTGAAACCTATCTTTAAAATAAAAAAAACTGACGATTTACATTTCAAAATTAGTTTCGAGCTTCTCTATTTCTTAGAAATTTACATTTTTGGAAACATGAGACTTGATATAAATTACAGACTGGAGAAATTCGGTTATTTGTGTATTTATTTCTACGTGTGAAATTTACATGGCAATAATATATGAAAAGATGTAATTTGCTGAATTCTCGCACACGAGTCTTGACACAAAGCGTGAAGGATACAAATGGCTACTTGCTGGCACTTTTAATCAAGAATACAAAAATCAAAATTCTTGTGTAAATATTAATATTCATGAACCAATGAAAATTATACCTAAAAGCCTTAATTTATTTTACACCCCGAGCACAAAATATAACTGATATTCGTTGTTTTATAAAAATTACAACACTGAGTTTATTTAGATTTTTTGCAACTTTTATAACAATATGTGCTTAAATGAATAGTTTCTAACACAAGCATCTTTGTAATTTCAATAATTGTAACCAAATTAAGACTAAGAGGAATCGAAATATTACATTAATCTTTGTTGAAAAACACCATTTTAGTATTAGAATCGAAATATTACATTAATCTTTGTTGAAAAACACCATTTTAGTATTGAACTATATAATTTGAAATTTCCGAAATTTTTATGTAAACATATTTTTATTTTTATGTATTTTTACGTTTTATGTCTTATGAATGTAAACGTAAATTGCACATTGGTTGAAACTACAGTGAAGTTCTAATTTGAAAAGGAACATGCAGAGTTAATACATTGTATTTGTGCGAGAGGTCTGTGTGTTAATCTACGTTCGAGAGATGTAACAAGTACGATAATCCCCCGTTAATCGAAATTCTAAAATATCTTGTCACGCTCTATTCTAATTAAATTATCGTTTTACTATTTCTGAAGGAGAGGTCAGTGCTCTGACGATTTTCGATGCTGCGCTCTAAACTTGCGCGAGAACTTATTGATTTTCTTTTGTTTTGTTCACTCTCCAACACTTTGTGAATTGTAGATACTTATCACTTTATTATTCTTGCAAAATTCTACTTACAATAAGTTCTCGTAATAAATAAATTTATCAATCGTTCAGATTTTCGAGTGAAAATTTCCGAAAATTTTAACTGTATAAAATGAATTGTGTCTTTCAAAATAAAATTCATGTTTGACACGTTTTGACCACTGAAATATAATGAAATTAATTTTATTCTTACTACTACTTTTTTATTCTTCTTCCCGGCAGAAAGTATTTGACGCCAGCAGGACAAAGATATTTTCTTAATGGAAATGCCGTACACATTCACCGAGCAGCTGAATTAAACTAATTGGATCATTCATTTATTCTATGGCCGCAAATAGAATATAAACAACCGTGAAAGCGGTCGATTCACTTTTCCGTATCTCGACAGTTGCTCCACTTTAAACTCCCAAAGCTGTTTGAAAACGACAGTCTTCGCGAGTTTCCATATTCGTCGCCCTTTCTCCCGTTCAATTAAACTACAAAAGCACAGTGGTTCTTGAAGAAGGAATTGTCCCACTGTATCTCCGAGGAATTTCCTTTTCTAATTAATTAACCATTTCGTTTTTCAACTAAGTTTTCGCAATCGAAAATCACGACGTCGCGTCCGTGATAAAAAAAAAGGTACAGCTACAGAGGATACTGTGATCAGCAATCAGAGTTGTCAGCCAAAAACAAATAAATGCATTAATAAAGTGTATAGCCGGATAAGGAGGTCAGAAGTGCCCCCAAAACCAAATTGAATTTGCAACAGGCCATTCCACAGCTTATCCAAAGAAAATACTTTGTGCCAATTTTCAACTCTAAATGTTGATATGAGGGTAGTGATAAAGTGACAAAGAAAATTAGGTTTTTCCGTAATTTCTCTTATCCTCTTTAATTGAAAATTCTGAAAAAATTAGGTAAGAAAATTAGGTAGAAAAAATTCTGTATACATCTATAACTCTTTTCAGAATTTTTAGCTTGGAAACCGAATTTAAAAAAATAAAAAACCCTTGAAAGGCCGATTAAGCAAATGACTTGATCTGCGATTTTTATGAAAGCAAGTTGTTTTAAGAAATTTGCAACTCGCGAGAGATGTGTAATCGATCAAGGCTACTCAGGTAGGTTTAGCCCATTAATGAAACAATTATGGAAAAAACTGCTTGCAACACTCACGAATCATTGTAAAACTACAGTAACGAGCAAAACTGAGTCTACACTATTTGAAGCAACATAACTTTTTAAAAATTAGATCAAATGACTTGAATGTTATTGAGAAGTTAGAAGCAGTAGTTTATTAGACCAGGTGTAAAAAAAATTTGAATGGGTCGGAATCGCAAAAGAAATAGTAAAAGTTGGTTTTTCCAGGTTTTTTATCTGAGTCTGTATTGAAAATTTAAAAAATGTGTTTGATTCACTTGAATAAATTATATCCATGCTAAAAATTTCACCGATATTGGTTAATTCGTTTACGAATTATAAACGATTAAACATGGAAAAATTGCAATTTTTCACGATTTTCGACTTAAAATCTCACTTTTAATCGTTTATAACTCTATAAAAAAGCTAAGAAAACCAACTTTTACTATTTCTTTTGTGGTTTCGACCAATTCAAATTTTTTTTTAATTTTTTACACCACGTCTAATAAACTAATCCTTCTAACTTCTCAATAGACTCAGTTGTTTTGGGTTCCCGAAAAACTCGCAATACAATATAATTGATGTATGATTTTATTATTTCATACAGTTTGCATAGACAAATTAAGATGCATTTTTATTTTAGTGTATTCAACTTCATTAGTGTAATATTTGCACATGCAATTAAAAAAAATTTTGGCCTGTTGGAAATATTTGATATGATAAAATAAATTGATTTTAGTATCTTTAGTGAAAAGTCACATAATGACACTTTCTTAACGCTGATAACTGAAACGTAGATAACACTGTTCAACACCAAAATCGTTTTGCAATACCTGTTGGGTGATTCTTATACACTTTGTCATCCTAAAACCAAATCTGAAAGATTATGATATTTAGATTAAGATTAATTAGAAGGTTAATTAGATTAAGATTAATAAGATATTTAGATTATGATATTTTCATCAAAATAAGCAATGACATACTTGAGTGGTACCAACGTCGACTACGCATAGCGACGGCCCTGGCGAGTCGAGAAAAGACTGCAATGGCCGTCTGGCGCGAACGCGTCGCGCACACGCTGTCAATGAGTATTTTCTTAATCTTCTCGTATACTAAGGGAACCAAATACTTTTCGTGAATGGTTTCTTTACCAGAAATGTCTGTAGAATGTATTCCTGTATAGTAAATTCCCGCTGGATAAAGTATTTTTCACATAAATACAAAAATAGAGCGTACAAAGTACCCGCGTCGGTACATTTTCAAACTTTAACGACCATTTATAACTATTAGGAAGTACATAAAAATATAATTGAATATATGAATATGTAGAGGAGAGTTCCTTCTATCTCCTGACTCCAACTTGTACTTTCTCGTGTGTTTAGTTTTTGCGTAACACGTAATTTTGTATCAAAATCCGGCATTTTTACAAAAACCAAAATTTTTTCGAAAACGTTGGGTGATGGAGCAATTCTGCTTTCAGATTTGGTTTTAGAATGACAAAGTGTATAAGAATCACCCAACATTTGTTGCGAAACTCGAAAAAAGTTTTATTTTGTTGGACAGTGTAATAATACGTTTAATATTCGGGAGATGCCATAAGTATCGTCTAATATTATGCATATTTCATAATTGAAACAGGATCTCAATCCTGTTCAAACAGTTATTTACTTCTTACGACCACGATATTACCAACTACATATGACTAATATTTTACCAACATAATTGCTCGATTCATTTATGTTTGCAGTGAAATATGGAATGCAAATCAGTTTATCGCTCCTTATTGTTCAAAATATGTTATTAGATGCACAAATTAATTTGTAGCTGTTTCTTTGTTTTATTAATTATCGACAAACCATTAAAATGCTTTCTACTGTTCAAAGTAAAAAATCTCCATTATGTAGGTATTTACTCTATCTTACAAGTGATTAACGAATCTTTAATGTGACAGTTGAAAGATTTGAATTAAAAATTGAAGTTATAATTGGTTAACAGTGGGAGCCACGAATTAATTTGTTATTTGCTAAAGCAATTTTGTTTTATGTCGTAAGAACTCGTTCATCTTTTTGCGTAATAAGTTTGAACATGTAGTACAGTATTATAATGCAAGCTTTATGTGTATCAAATTACATTATTTTCCTTACGTTTATTTATTTTGTCCCACAAAAAGGTGGGAGTCCGAGACCTTGTTTTGGTAGCATTTATATGTTTTCCGGCGTAACTAAAATTAAAAGTAATAAATAATGACTTACGTAAAAATCGTCTTATCTCGTTGCTTACGGCTTAATTGGTTAGTGTAACTGAAGCAGTCCTTTACTAAATAAAACAAGTTGTAAGGGAAGTTAAATTTCTCTAAACGAAGGTGGTTCGTAAGGCTACATTTTGGACGATAGCAACAGCGGGTGTGCAGATTCAGTCCATACATACAGAACTGGAAGCAGAGAAGCTGTTAAACAGAAACTACGACAAAACAAACACGTGGTCGAGGAATCATGAGTGTGTACAGACTACAGAACGAATTCCGCGCGCGTTGCTCCAGTTCGTTCGACAAAGTGTTCCTTGTGTTCGCTGTTTCAGCAATTCCCGGTATCGAAATTGCCGTGACGTCGCCATGGAGAATACAATGCTCCAGTGTACACCTTCGTTCCCGTCTGTGAATATATATTCAAAGCACAATAACTCGCGTGTCGTTGCGGCTGGCTGCATATTTTTTCATTTGAATTTAAAAATATTTTCTTCCGTTGTTCCCGGTGGTGAATCCCCACATTCTCAGGTATCTCCACCGCCACCACTTGACTGTCTCGTCGTCGCCTTGAAACTCTGGATTCGTACGGAGAACACGGAGAAACGTTTATGAAGCAGCGATTAAGGCGTCGCGATATCATTCCGGCGATTTACATGTCGTTTGCGAAACGACGTTCGGGCGTTCTCTGCAATTCAACCTTCCGCCGCCGGTGAGCACCGGGTCACTCACACGTCACACAGAAATAAACTGATTCTTCATCTACGAGTACAAGAATATATCTATCCCCCTCTTTTGTTTTTACGAAATTACTGCGTGTCTTATAACTAGGGTGAGAGGCCCAATTACCGTGCCTATATTAATTATACTTATTTTTAAAGCATAATCAATATTGAAAAAGAGATATTACATTTTTGCATTGAAATCAGTTAATAATCAGTTAATCAGATAATATATGTTATATATCTCTCTAACACAGCCAAACTGACTGGTTTTATATTGTACAATTATTGAAACTATAAAAATTCATTTATAGTAAATAGTGGAATAAATTGCTTTGTCCAAGCATTTATTATATTGGAAATTACGGACAATCTCAATAAATTTAGGATTGCCATTTTTATAAGGCGATACAGTCTTTTCTCGATATATGTCTAAAAATATCTAGCCGATAAAAGTCTCAGAACTATCCCCTTTGTCGCGGAGTATACTCCGTGAGGGGCTATGAACCGAGGCCTCTAGAGCTTCGGCTGTCCTTTCTCACGTTCGGCGTGGTTCAAAGAATACTATCTCCTGGACATATATATCGCGAAAATACTGAATTTACCAGATACTGCTAATGCTTGGTAGGTTTAGTGTTAATGTAGGCATAGTAAATGGTATCCCCACAGTAATTAGGTCCCTTACCTCATACCATTGCTACAATTCAAGAGTTTTGAACATTTGTATAATGATTCCCAAATGTTCATAGCATCACGTGAAAAGCGTTAAAAAGGAATGATATACAGGGTGTACCAACTAAAGTGTTACAAGCTGTTTTCTCAGAATCCAATAACGATATCGACGTCATTTTTCTATGAAATAGATAAGGAGGTTAATATTTTAGTATGTATTCATTTTTTTCAAAATGGGAAGTAGTATTGATTTTTTGAAAATTGCTGGTCTTTTTACGTACAATAAGATCCCATAATAACAAATATAGGTTTCCATTTGAAAAAACAAAGTTGACCTTCAAATGACTGATACTGCCCCTCGCTATCCTCCTCGAAATCCTTGGACACGTGTTTTACAGTTTTTTAATATCTTTCATACTTTTCGAGATATTCGGCTGGGAAGTTTTCAAATGAACACCCTGTATATATATCTGTTTTTTAAATATTCTTTATGCTTAAAAAATGTTGTTAGATCCTATTGACCAGAACAGTACGCGAGATTAAATATAGTGATATCTAATGTCTTTTAATGTATGTAGTTGTGTCGGACGAACGAATCGACTAAAGATGAGAGCGTAACCCATCTCATGTATCTTTGGTAATGATTCGCTCTTTATTTTTCCAGTTACGGATGTAAACTAACCGCGTCTGTATTCCATAGGTGATTGTACTGCACATGTCTAAGCAACAAATTTCTTACTAGTTGAGAGGAAATTCTAGTTAGTATACAGCAATATAGTGCGATATGACGCACATAAAATTATGAGCTGAGATTTTAAGCAGTGGCAAGGAGGAGACGGGGAATCCTGAATATAAAATTTCAATGGCGGGTCTGTATTAGTTTTTTAAGATATTAATGAAAAATAAATCAATTCATGATCAATGAGTAACATTATCCGAGATTTTTAATGTGAAATTATTGAATGTGAGAATTGTCAAAGTTTCTCGCTCGCTTAAAAAGATAAAATTAGACCTATACCAATTTTACTACATTGCAAATTGGTATTGGTCTGATTATTTTTTCTGGAGCAAGCAAATTATCAATTGCGAGAATTGCAAGAGTTAATAATTATTTATAAATTATACGGATACATGACGGGAAATGATATGTAACGGGTAAACTCAAAAACATCTTTTTTCGACAGTTTCTCGTTAATATTTCGAAGACTAATAAAGACTCGCTATTGAAATTTTATATGCAGGGTTCTCTTCCCCCTCATCGAAATTCCAGCTAATAAATAGACAGTGAACCTTCTGGAAAATAAAAATTGTGTACCGGAATTGCAACAAACTGGTGTGAAATAGATATTTGTTATCTTTCTTAATTTGTGTAATAGGTTAAAGATAATATAAAAATATTTTAAAATTCTTCTAATGTTTGTACCGTTTTAAATTACGCCTATTTAATGTTGTTACAAATGCATAAAATATGATGTCTTCCGTAATATTGTAGTATTGGGATGTAATTTCGTGAAGACAATCTTGAAAAAGGGTAAACACTGTAGGGTCACATTCGCCGAAGTAAATTACTATCAACGTGAGTCCACAAAGCAGTCCTCGAGAATATAAATCCAGATAACCCGAATGTTTATTTAATTTCAGTGTTTTATTTTAATTTATTAGGTTGCCTCATAAATGACGTCGTTTCTTGTTTGATCTTCGATCAAGAAAACAGTACCCATTTTTAAAAATGAAAATCGCTGTATGTAGTAATACTGAGCACAACTTACGCTGTTCTATTTGAAATTACTTTTATGTAGTAACATTATTTTTGGAGTGATTTAATGTTGTCAGAGGTGCCTAAAATCGACTTATTAATTTTTTGTACAAAAATTGATAGTATAATCGATAATATCATAATACCTTATATGGCTATTATTTAAAACAATTTTATTACGTGCAATGTGTGTTCTGTATGAAATTGAAAATAAAGCGGAACGAAGAAAAGTCGTTATTCTTCTGAATAACAGGTTATGACCTGGAATAATTAGGCGCATAAAATTAATTTGGCTTTCTTTGTGCAAAACATGTAGTCATTTCACACATTTAGTTCACATAATTATTTTTACTGCGTATCTCTTAGTGAGCATTAATTATTTTTTCTATCAATTACAAGTTTTACTTAATGAGAATTGTGAATTTGCTTGCAACATACTTATTCCTATGATTTAGTTTAGCGTATCATAGTATAAAGAGATATTGGTTGGGTGTACAATTCCTATCGTTTCACAATCGAACAGGTCGAAATAGATACCTGCAGAAAGTTGATCTAGTATTTGAATGGGGCTAAGATGTTGCTAACTGTTACTAATAAAACATGAATGGCTTATTGGCAATTATAAGCCTATTGATAAAATACCTTTGAAATATTAATTATCCAAATAGGAATAAATGGAATGCGAATGTGTAACAGGTGATTTACTTTTATCGTCACGGTAACTATGTAGTTCCCTTTAAACAGGCACTAGAATCGTATAAGTAATTCTAATCACAGGTGTCGAAGCAATAATTAGTTACATATGAAACAAAACCTAGTTTTCATTGTACTCTTTTCAAATCTGTTCCATTACATTCGATTACTCTGTTTTCAGACAGTAAAATAAAAAATTATTTTAAAATTGTGAAATTTTAGAAGATTCACATAACGTTATCATAACGTTTAATTCCTTAAACTCAACGATGGTTAATCTTTTAAAAATGTGTAATTACAATACCATAAACCTTTATTTCATTGTTCGAACATCAAACATGTGAAGAAATAAAGTAAAAAAAGTGGAAAGTGTAAAATTATAATTAAATTTGATAATTATGTACAATTTTAAATTAAAAAATAAATATCTCTAACACTATAGAATTGAACTGTGATTTTTAACAATAATCTTTTACTTTTTTATCATAATTTATATTTTATAATTTTGAAAAATTGATCTTGATGAACTTTTGTTTGTATCTTATAGAAACGATGGCTCACAATTTAATGATCCAGAAAGTAAATCAGATGTTGGATATCATATACGTGTTTATTATAAGTTTAAGAAAAAATAAAAAGCCTATCGTGCGCAATCATGTCGAACATAATGATCAGTGGTGTGGAATGAAAGTCGTAGGAGTTTTGCATTATTGTTCGAAGTTGGTGGTTTTATTTATCAGGACAGAGGACATATGTAGATATTACCAGCTTAATATACGTTCGTTTATTATTTTAGGACATAATTTTTTAAAATGCAGTAAACGCATCTTTACACTCGCTCAATTTTCCGACAAGTCGTATTTGCGCCTGCTGAAAATACGGAAGTGAATGTTTCGCCATGGTCTGTTCTGCCGAAAGTGCACGCAAATAGAGCTTTGAGGGAAAGACTCCTGAAGTTTATTTTTATATGATATTAGTTGTGATATAATAAATGATATCATTGTTTTTTGCTGGTACGAAAGACTAGTAAAAAAACATAAGAAAGTCCATCATTATAACTGGCTATTAAAAATTAAGAAAGGAGTTGTAAGATTCATTGAATAAACTATATTAAAACAACGGGGTTGACCTCTTTATTCGCCGAATAATTGTCGCACACATCTAACTAGTATTTAAAACTTATGTTTAACGTGTAAATAGTATAGGATTTAATTAAGAAAACATTATAATAGTAAAAATTAAAAATATCAGTATACTATCTTTAATTTTCTATCACATCTATCGAAGAACCACTGTTACATTCAAGTTTGTGTCATCCTTTGAAAGTACACGCAACAATTCAACGACCATAGAGAATGGAATTTCTCTGATATCGGTTCGGCATCTGCGGTACGCAATAAATATCATACGATCATTGCAATCGTAATGTTTTTCACGGTACAACGATAACAAAGTATCCATTCAAATAGTATCTCCGCCTGGATCCGGACCCCTAGCACCAACAGTGAACGCAAGTATAATTAATTCATCAGTTAAGAGAGGTTCGTTAGCAATTAGCAGTGTTGCCTAGAGACTGTTTCTTTCCCTGCGGAGAGAGAAAGTGACGCACCATCGTGAAACGCTGTGAAACACATGTATTTTCTTGGGTCTAGACTTCCAAAAATGTCGCTGGTGTTTATCTACAGTATTATGTATCTCCGTAACTATCGCAAAAATCTTTACCGTAAGTGTTAAAATTTGATCACCACCACTGGAAAACCCCAGTTCTCCCTGTTCCTCTCTTGGAACCAGTCAAGCGGTAAACACGTTCCCACCACCGAGTCACCGAGGAGTCGAGTATCTGAGAGATTCGCACTAACTAACTTTTCTAATTCTTTACTTTTTATGAAACCTTTACCATTGCATTCGCTTCGTAAGGCGCTATCGTAATTGCGATAACAAAACTATCCTCACTGTCGCGAGGTATGCCCTGTGAGACGCCATGAAGCTCGAGAGACCTCGGTTGCGGAGGAATGTAAGGTCGCGTGGATCAATGAATAGTATCTGCTGGCCGATGTATGTTCCTGGCTAGACCCGTGTTTTGAACATATATCGAGTAAACATTGTATTTAGATAAAACTGTCGAAAGTGCAACATGTATCTTTCGAAAAATGTTTAATATACTTAAGCAAAAACACGTTCTATATTTATTTCTTCAAGTTAATTTTTACTGCTCATTTAAATACGAAAGTACATTGATAGGTACACGCTCATTAATAGCAACAGGAAGTACCCTATACATAATCGATTTTTCGAACGTATCTCGTGACGTAAGAATGTCAGGATCGCTGGAGTAAATTTTTTGAATACGCCACTGTGCGCTGAGATCGTTTATTCTTTGGATATTAACACGTTCTGTGCTATATGTACCACCGATACATGCGTTCGAAACATATAGTTTTATAAAAAGTTCAAGATTGTATATTAGCACCGAAAAAAATGGCACATAATGTGAACACCAGTATGTTTAAATTTATTTTTTTGTCGAAATAGTTTACGATAATATATCAGTCTTTAATCAAAACATTAAATAATCTGAACGAAAGATCGAGCAAAAATTGCTCAACACGGAACTATCAACACTTACTTTCAATTTGCGTTCGTATCAATGAAGCTCGTTTCAAAATGTATAGAATACCGATCCGACTAAAATAATTCTCAAACCGTTGCGTGTATCGGGTAGAAATTTGCAGATTCTCGAACACCTCTAGTATCTATCCGAGCTCGGTCTTCATACCTACATGTAGTCCGATGGGTCTTTTACCTGGTCTTGTTCATGTTCGCGAGGAGGCGCAGAAACCTGCTTAACATGCTCTCGCATCTCTAAATATATGAGTCGCGTTATAGCTTACCGAAGAGCAATACCACGCATTTAATCCGGGAATGAGACAGTTGGTGATCTCGCATATCGTATCTACGTATAAGGCGATGATAAAATCTAAAGCCATCTCTGTCGCTCCGGTATTATTCGATATTCCCCGTATATCATCGATCATGCGAGTTATCGACGGTGTAGCTTGCCCGCTCAGTGTCGCCGGCAGTGCTGAGATATTGGCCAAGACTTCTCGCGCATGCGCGGCGATTTTAGCCTCAGTAAAGTAAAATTCTTGATAAAATGGGGTACACCTTGATTACCCTGGAAAATTTTTAAAAATTATTCTGATTTGATTTTGAAAACAGCGAATTCTGCGTCTCTTTGTAGCTTCTTCTCCAATATTAGCTGCTATTGTATAATAAAATATTAACAATAACTTATTATAATCTCGTAGGACAAAATGAACCTGACTTCAGTTCCATTGTATATTATCTCCTAAAAATGTAGTGCTCCCTTGAAAGGGGCGATTCCTGAGGTCGTTCGAGAAGTAACTCTTCCCTTAGCAAAAATCTTCTCCGCGGCTTTATTATGTAGTTATTAACGAAAAATAAGAACCGTTTGACCTGTCGGCACGTCGCACAGTGGTCCCAAATCGCCAAAACGTGGTCAAAGCCTCACAACTTATTAAAAAATTATTGGTTCCGCTTGAAAATTTGGTAATAGGCCGTTTTTGGGGTCGCTGATCACGAATATGAACTTGAAATTAGACAATTCGCTGTCTCATATTGACCTGACCGAAGGGAAACACTAATTCTCCGGATAGCAAACTCTACTCTTTGTATTGTATAAAGTAGGTATTCTATTCGCACTTCATAATTCCCAAAGAAGAAAGAATTAAAGAATTGCTTGTCTTTTTACGTACAATAAGATCCCATAATAAAAGATATATGTTTCCATTTGAAAAAACAAAGTTGACCTTCCAGTGACCTTGAAAACGCCATCCAAATAAAAAATTGATATTGCCTTGGACACGTGTTTTACACTTTTTAAATATTTTTAATACTTTTTCGAGATATTCGGCTGCAAAGTTTTCAAATGAACAGCCGATATAAAAACAGCGTTCGTGTTTGAAAAATATAAAAAAATTTCGGATATATGACTCTTTATAAAAAAACTGACATTCTAGTTTGACAAGAAATGCAAGGAAAGCACATAAACTATCTACTCTACGTTACAAAAAACAGTGTTACGACCGCAGGGGCACCTAGGGGCAGCTAATTTTTTTTAGAATTGCAAGATAATACTATGTAGTAAAAGCTCCAAAAAGTTTTAGCATGGGACCAGGTAGGACTTGCAACTTTTACTCTAAATCGTGAAAATTTATGCCTTCACTTTTACACTTTCTTTGCATACACAGTTATCAGTTAACAATAAACATTTGGCACTAAAACCTATGCAACTTGCCTCCACAAACAGCATCCATAATGCACAATTAGATTCGAAACGTTTCAACACAATTTGTACACTGTGCACTTGAAATTCGCAATGTGCTTCACAAGCTTAAAAAAGGTATGGTCTAATGAACTCGAAGTTCGGACTGTGACTGTTGGTCAGGTATAAAAAAAAACGACCTTTTTGCTGTGTACCCCCACTTAAAAAAACTCTTAGAGTAACCAATCCCATACTTAAAACTTACCTAGCTGAAAGTTCATATTTTAGGTTTTGGCCACGTTTTCCGGCTTTGGGACCACTGTGCGCCGGAATGCGTCTGTTGTAGCCGAGCTCTTATTATTAGTCCGAGTTTTTCGTTAATAACTCCTTAATAAAGCCGCGGAGAAGATTTTTCCAAAGGAAAAAGTTACTCCAAATGACTGCCACGTCACCCATATGTGGGTGACGGAATTATTTGTCCAGGTTACAAAATGAATTTTTACGTTAATATATTCACCGTAACAAGTTTAATTAGTATCTGTAAAATGCAAGAAAGTGGGAGGACTACTCTTAAATAACTTACTTTGATTTTATGGAATTTTTGAAGTTTCTAGTTTGGCAGTCAAAGCGTTAAGGAAGCACAATATTTTTGGGACACCCTATAGAATATCAAATTTCCTTTGTAAACTTTCTCTGTTGTATACTGCAAAGAAATTTATCGAACTCCATCGACTTTAAACTTGTTTTTTTAGAATGCAATTTCGCTGTACTTCCGAAAGGCACCGTTGGCCGATCGAGATGAAACTTGATGGGTATGTATTATGAGGGATAAGGAAGACATGTATACAATTTCAGCTTTGGCAATTTATGCGTTTCGACAGAGACATCTCAAAGACGTCCCGAATGTCCTATGAATGTCTTCAAAACGTCTCCTGAATGTTTTTTTTTAGAAAACGGTACGTCTTAAAGACGTCTAAAAGATGTCTGAAAGACATTTAGGAGACGTTGAGGAAACGTTCGTAGGATGTTCGGTAGGCCTTTAAGACGTTCCTAAGAAGTCTTAAATGGTCTATAGATAAAAATAGATTTAGACAAAAACGAGTTTTAAGTTAAACCAATAAATAACTTTATTAAAAGAACGAATGTGGAATTGACACAAAAAAGTTCAATACAAAAAAAAATTACAATTGCAATTAAAATTAGAATAAAAATTAGAATTACAGTTATAATTACAATTAAAATCACAAGTAAAATTACAATGAAAATTAAAATATTTGTGTGGTCCAGCACTCTATTCCCATTTGCTTCCATTGTATGCCGCGGGCTCCACGCTCGGCAACGTGTTTATTCGAGCTGGCAAAAATTATTTGAAGTTTTATATACAGGGTTATATGAAAAAATATAGCAGAAGGGCGTAAGCGAAAACACTAACGGTAACAAATAATAGCAATTAAAATACTTACTCGTCTAATTATTCAGTAAATAATTTTTACCACGAGGATTTTAGCACTGATTTTTTGACCACGTTTTCTGTTGGAGCACTCGCACAAGACTGCTTTTTTCACGCAGCAGCGGCGCGTTCTTCTCTTTCAACCGATCGTCGCTTATTTTACCAATCGTCGTTTTTTACCGATTATCGCTTGTTTTACCGAGCATTGCTTGTTGTACCGAGCATTGCTTGTTTTACCGCCGCGCGACCTAAAACATCTACGATGACGTCACGCACACGCATACTATTGGGCCTTATATTATAATATAATCATCCTTGTGTTTACAATAATTGATATTTTGAATGTTAATTTTTTTGTTATTCTAAGAAATTGCAAAATTAAAAACCAGTAGTTTAGTCATTGTATAGTAAACTAGTCCCTATGTTAAAAACGGATTTTGATAAAATTTAAATATTTTGTAAAACTCAACATTCTGAAGAACTTTTTTCTATAGATGTAACCGCCGTTCAGCCATAGTTTCGGAGACTATATATGTTGCCGCTGCTCGACTTTATTTTCTGGGATATTCTCAAAAAACTGATCCTGCTACTAGAATGGACTTTGCACACTTCCGCGTAATACAAGATATGATTAACATATTGTATGAGTTCCTGGTTAATAATGAATATGCACGATCGCATGCAAGATCTCAAGGAGAAGGTATAATTCAAGTTGGTGGAGATTAGGACGGTGAGGGGGTGAAGAGGGCCGGCCGTCAGACCGACCCGACTACGCTGACAGCGTTTCACATTTCACGTGAATTTTTGTATATAAAAATACTTAAGGGACCGGTCTCTGTAGATTGGCGGTAAGATAGAGTGACTACATTACCGTCAAAAAATGGTTTTATGTGCTTCAAGTTTTCATCCTTAAATAAGAATATTTTATCGCTGGTAAAGGGCTCATTTGAAACAAGGAAGGTTCAATCTAGTGCGCGCTGGTCTGGAGCTGCCGAGATTATGCAGATATTTGGTAATATAAGCGTTCGAAGTAGGCCAAACATTGACGATGTGCATGCCGTGAAATCCAGCATTTTTATGCCATTGGATGAGTTTTCTGGATGATGTCGAGACCAGTGCGCACTAGAAAATATCTCCAGCCACAAATTGAGCTATAATTGGTGTTCATTCTGCTGCGAAACAAAGGCGATAACTTGAAGCACTTTTCTGGCGTCAGAATTCATAATATCGATAATACAGTGCAAAAGTTGTGACAAGTTTAGTCACAGACTCGAGACCCATTGGATCAGGACTAGGACGGATCTAAAGTCAGTGGCTGAAGGCTGAGAACGGAAATTATACAGGTTGTCTTACCCGATTTTGACATTTTGATTTCTTTGCTGCTATCTTTCCTACCAAAAAATGTTTCTAATAAGAACTGATTGGCGCCGAGCGGGACATAATTTGGTGTTATGAGTGTATTCGTGGGTGAACGCGTTAAGGGGGCCGGCAGGTATTTGGCCTTGACCAAGGTATTTGGTCACGCTATATTACACATAGCTTAGATTTTTTTTTCTAGACATTTTACGTCTTAAATAAGTAAGTAATCAATTAAAAATGCATACCACCATGTTTGTACATGTCTTTGCTACGTCTGTCCAGAGCCTTTTTTCGATACGAACACTAAATGTCTCGAAATTAAGAGAACCTCTCTAGAATATACGTATACGAACTTGCAATGGTCAAAATCTTGACAAATTGACTCTTCAATATTGCAAAGAGCAGTTTAAAAGTGGTCACTTATGTTTCCTAAAAGTCCAATATACGTCTGTCCAGAGCCCAAATTGCGAATTTCTACCTCATCGTGGAGTAATTTGTAATATTCGGCAGAATATTCGCTTTCTGAATCAAGTCTAGGTCTTAGGTTAGCAGAATTGTAGGGTAGGAAAAGTAAAAGTTGCTGATAAAACAAAGGATGGTCGCTGGTGATGATGTCTGGTTTCCGTCTACGTCAAGGATGAGCTGAAGTCTCGTAGAAATGCGGTTGTAATGAGAGAAAGACAAAAAGGAAGAATGAGAAGAAGGGTGGAGAGGACGGTTGGGTTTTATGAGCGGAAGAAACCCTGCGTTTTGAAAACTACCATTGTCGGTGCAAATTCGGTCGACGATGGAACTCGCTGTAATGTGCTGTACATGTGGCAGCCAGGCCGTAATAAGAAGACACAGGCTAGAGCAGGTATAGGGTAGTATGCAGTATCTGACAATATCATTTCTACTTTTTCTGTTTTTGGGTATTTAATTTTAGAGCGATCATGTAGACTAAAATTACGTACACACGAACTCGCAGACTCCCACGCACACACACACACACACACACACACACACACGCGCGCGCGCGCGCGCACACACACACACACACACACACAAAAGTGGGCAGATATCTACAGGAACTAAACTTCTCAGGGAATGAATGTTGCAGAAAAATATTTCTCAAGTGTTTACATTTTAGAACGCTTCTGAACGCAACAACGTGATGCTGACGTCGGTGAATACAGAACTAACGGCTTACTATGACAGCAATGATATCTTAAAATTATTTAAACCGAAATATCTCCTAAACGACTAATTTTTGTCAGCATAAATACAAATTTCACCCATGTCACTTATCAAAAGTTCAAAATTTAACTGATAGTGATTATCATCGTCGTGAATTTTCTTAATGGGCCCTTGGTCAAAGCGATGGTGTTTTTAAAAAGTTATTTTTACAGACCAAGCAACATTCACAAAAGATGTAAAATTTAATTTAAGAAACATACATTGTTGGTCGATAGAGAATTCACATTATTTTAGGCAAATCTGAGTCTGTACGTATGGGTTGGCATACTTGGAACTCGAACAACTGGTCCATAGTTTGTCGATGGACCACTGACTGACTATTTTAAATTCCTATGGCAAATATTTCGAAAAATATGAATGTAATGAACAAATGCATGTGTACACAATATAATGACAAGATTTTAATAACATTATTTTTTTCTAATAATTTACTCAAATACTTCTATATTTGAGTATAAAAAAACTTCTAATTGCTATTTTGTTCAATTAAAAACTGCAATAAAAATAAACAGTTGGATAACGCAAGTAATTTGATAAAATTATGAAAACTACGAAACTTAAACAAATTAAATGGAAATGGCATGCGAGGAGGACCGTAATACTTTGGGTAATATTATGTTATTAATTCAGTAATAATTCTTTCGATTCTTGCATATGATCATTATATTATCATTATTTATACCTGTCTCTTCGTAATGGCCAATTCCGCTCAGGTATCGAACAAGAACCTCTAAATAATAAACGTCCGAGTATATTTATTCTCGTTCTCTGTCGCTACCTGGGCACGATTTATGTTGAAGTTTAAAAGAAGATTCTCAACTTTAAATATCACACTTCGACTTCAAAAATATCTTCACGACCAAAAAACTACCTGAAAGAACCTACTATATCATCTGAGCAAGATTAATTATATGCGTTAACACAAGCGTGAAATCTCGAATCTCATTTATCGACGATGTACGAAAATCTATTTTGAAACGTGATTCGTTTGCGCTTTCTTTTTGAGAGAGAAACCTCCGTTCATTTAACCCTCATACGGCATTTAGAAATAGTTGCATAGAAGATCCTAGCTTTGCACTTTAAATCAACTAATTATACTTTATTTATAGCATTGTGTTTAAAAAAAAATACACTTTCGAGCATAATTATATAATTTCCAAATGTCAATAGAATAACGTGAAACGAGTTAAAAAGAAAAACAATAAAAAAAGAGTTAAAGAGAGAGATTTCAAACAAAATACAACAAACGCCAGCGTAGTTACAACTTCATAGCACTATTATATTTTAACAAAATGATGGAGTTATAATACAACTTTTTTCAAGTGAAGAACAATGAATAATTTGTAGAACTTGCTTTCTTACGCATTAATTAAAATATACGGTACGACATGCTTCCGATTAATTTTTTCAAAATTTCTTCGCTAACTAGATGACAAGATTCAATAACAGCTTCTTTCAGCTTTGAAACGTATGAGAACTGCCGGTTATTTGCATAAATACCACGTACCATAATACCCCACTTTTCCAAAGTATTTTAATCCGAGGAACGGGTTGGCGGGTTTCAATAAATTGATATTAAAAGTTTCAAACCACACCGCAGATTCTCGACATTTATTTATTGGAATATTGGCCTGTTGATACGCCCATGAAATTTGATTTCTTACACGAATAAAAGGTAACAAATGACTTTCAAGAATTTCAATGTACTCCCAACTATTCTCTTTACGCCCGCGGTTGATCTTTTTCGATCTTTCGGGCTTTCGATGAATGTTCACTCTGAGGTGCCCGCTAATAATTTCTCGAAGGACTACGTTCCAGGGAAGGAATAAACAAAACTATGTCGATAGATAAACTGTATTTACAAATTTCAATACAAGTTACACGTTCGGAAGAATTAACATCTCTGCCTGCGACTAGGATTAACCCATTAAAGCCCAAGAATTTTGTTTTAAATAAAATTAATAAAACAGACACAACTGTACTTGTTAGTTATTAGTAGTAAGTTATTAGAAGTAAATCCATATATGGCAGTAATAGAAAAAAAAAATAACAGGAAGCGATATATATATATATACACAGGGTGTCCCACATAAATGGGAACACCTGAATATCTTTCGTATTTACAGTCCTATCAGAAAACTTCACAGGACAAAGTGACATTATTGTAAGTGGGCAATATAATGGTGAAGAAAAAAATTGTTATGTCGTGTTTTTTAATGAAATTTCAAGGTCACCGATGTTTTTTTTTAATGGAATAGTATATTTTTTTACTATAGCATGATAGACAATAAAAAACTGAATTTAGTGTATACCACCTTTTTGACCTTGAAATGACCTTGAGCAAGGATAATCATGTTGAAGCGGATGAAATGTGGAAGTTTAAAACTTACGTGTTTCAACAAAGATTGCGCGTTGTTTATAGATAGTACAATGGGCTTATGAATGGTATTGGATGAAACAGTCTCTTTCAGTACACAGTGTAACCTTACACTTAATGCATGCCCATCTCACCCTCATATGACTATCGTTTCTACACTGTACTGAACTGAAAATATATGCGAATATCTCATTTATGGTCGGTAAAAAAGAGATAACATTTAGTAATATAGCTTCCTACATGTTTAGTGAGTATTTGCAAACGATGGACAAAACATCTAGTCAATCTTAGATGGCGCTAGGGGCAAACAAATATAATCTTGTTATTCTGTAAACAAGCGAGTACAATGGACGCTAATGTGTTAAGACAGACCACGTTAAGACGTCGGTAATTCTGACATCGAGGGCTTCGAATCATCCTGGTTCGGGGTGCACGACCTACGTGTCCCAACCCTGTCGAACCCGGCTAGCCGAGATGAAGCGAGGTACCCAGAATTGACGTTGCGTTTAAGTTTTTATAACGGGCGATAAACTCGGGTTTATCGGCTAGGAATTTGGGACATATATAGAGTAAACACTCTGTGCGAGCCACACACATACATATGTGTGTATACATTTACATGTTTGTACATATTCATTCTACAAGAAGGAGAAGCTAATTCAAGCAGGCCATTAAAGCTAAACGCACCCTCACCTCATGAATATTCTTTCACCGAAATTACGTTTACAAAAATACTTCAGTTCCTTTCGAAGGTTCCTCCGGTATAAATTAAATTCATCTGGACCTTCGAGATTGAATTTTTTCTTGTCGCCAAAATAATGTACAATAATAAATAAACAACATTAAAATGGAGGACATCGAATATAGTATTCGATATATAGTCGAATATTGATTTTAATTGCTATTCATATTTTAACAAACGTATTCTAGTATAGCAGTTTAATTGTGTTTTAGAATTGTAGGTGCAGATATCAATTTTTAATGGCGGATTACATTTAAGAATGCGTTGAACAGTCTAACGGGAAACATCAAGCTCGCGTTCGTTTAGAATTCCTTGACAACTCTTGGAACGACAGTTTTTACTCAATATGTGTCCCAAATATGTAACCGATAAAAGTTCCAGAACTATCTTCACTGCCGCGGGGTATACACCGTGAGGAGCTAAGAGCTTCTCTGTCCGTTCCTACGTTCGACAGTGTATCAAAAAATACAGCGAATTCTCGTTTAATGACAGTACCCACCTTACAATTTGAAGTCAGTGGAAAAAACTCACTCCACCACAACATTGTCGGCTATATCGGTGTGAAAGAAGACCACACTAAACCAATTACAAAACTTCTTTATTTTTCGTTATTTTTTTTTGCGAAACTTTTACCAACACATTTGTGACACTTTTCTGATTAAAATGAAACCAAATATGTGTAATGAATGACGGAAGACTTCCCATATCCCTTGGTAGACCCGTGTTGTGGACATATATCGAGTAAATACTGTATTACTTGACATTTTTAGGACTTGCCTTTCTGTATAGCAGGATAATTTCTTTTGGGGTACTAAGTAGTAAAACCATGTATAAAATTGGCCACGGTATAGGAGCGTTCGAGTTTTCGTTCGATTCCACGAATTTTAGTCATCACATATCCCCTATATGCTACAATTGCGCCTTGCTCTATATTACTAAGATAACCACTTCATGGCATTATACGGGCTGTCCCAAAAATGTACTCTTTGAAAAGGGTGATTCCTGAGTTGATTTCAAGTAACTTTTTATTTTGCGAAAATGCTGTCCTCAACTTTGTTAAAAAGTAATCAGAAAACAGGACCAATCAGAGCGCGTCTACAGCGGACAAATTCTGGCCCGGCGAGAGGTCCCGCTGAGCGTGACGCAGATATTGGCCGAGCCGCGATCTGTCCACTGTAGCCGCGCTCTGATTAATCCGTGATTTTCGTTGATAACTTCTTAAGAAAAAGTTACTCGAAATGACCTCAGTAATTACTCCTTTTAAGGAAGTTACAACATTTTTAGGACACTCTGTGTAAATCAACGAGATTCTTCTTTAGTGAAAATACGACATGGAAGTAACTGAAGTGTGGTGCTATAGTTATGCATCGATTCCA
Source organism: Halictus ligatus (assembly GCA_028454255.1). Taxonomy (NCBI): domain Eukaryota; kingdom Metazoa; phylum Arthropoda; class Insecta; order Hymenoptera; family Halictidae; genus Halictus; species Halictus ligatus. The sequence goes on from CM052143.1 coordinate 15,220,637, forward strand.
AAATGTTCCTCGCTTTTATCTACAAATATACACGGACAATTGCAATACTTTTTCCACGGAAGTTCGTTATTGATCATGCTTTCTCATAGGATCATATTGGTTTTCCCTATTGTTCTTCGAAAGTTCAGAAATTTTTATCATATGGGTGACACTATAGTTAGATCACGGTCTAACCACAAAAATAGTAAAAAAATAAATAGTAAATAGTCAAAAATAATAAATGAATGATCCTTCGTTCTGAGGATCGGTATCACAGTTAAAAGAATTTCATGACATATGTTTGCAATAAGTTTGTATTAAGTGTAAATTATATTCCTGCGACGTGTGATGGAAATACCAATTAATTAACCACAAAGAGAGTCGTTGGCGTCGATAACTGATCGGCGTCGTTCGCTGCACTTTCGAGTTCCGAGGTTCGCTTATCTGCGTTCCGTTTCCAGCGTACGGAAGGCTGTGTCGCGTGTAATTGTTCCTGTTGAAAAGCAACCCCCCTCGGGAGATCACTTTTCCATTTTCCACGCCAAGAACAGTACACTCAGAAGCAAGAGTCTCTTTATGCATTCATAAATGTGCGGCGAATATTGTGACGCATAAATAAAGAACTATTACTATTCCCATTGTTACATTAAAATCATCTTTGTGATTTAACCTTGAATCGGAAAAGCGTTTTAGCAATCGAACCGCGAATGCTGAACTCATATTCATAACTAAACTCCGGATTTTATGACAAAAATGGGTAGGTGTGATTGAAAACAGTAAAAGTATTAGAAGAATTTAAAAATACTGTTATCATTATTGTTGACTTATTAAACATACTAGTAAAGAAAATAACTTTCTATTTCGTTCCAACTTGTTGAAATTCAGGTAGAAAATTTGTATTCTGCATAAAAATCAGCTATTTAGCAATGACATTTAGGCACATTTTAACAATTATCTGTTGTGTTGCCAGCGAAAACGATGTGAGATGGGAGGCGGTAATAACTCTGGGGTACTACTGTATGCATATGTGCTTTTCCATTCACGGAGATTTACGCGTTTCCACCGTCGTGTCAATGAACCGTTACAATAATTATGCAATATGTAAATCTTGTCGGCGAATATCGCGAACCACGCATCTATGAATCCACGGTTTACAGAATCATTAAAAGAACGAAGGATAGGAAAGGAGTCGCGTCTGGCTGGCGATGGCGGTGGTTGCACGTTTGGCAACGTAAGCTAATGAATTTCGTCTGCATCATTACATCCCGTCCAAGTCGCAATTACTGCGCGATTAAACTACGACCCCCTCGTTAACAATGCAACCATTGTGTTAATAATTACGTCGTGGAATGCGTTTCGTGATCGGTTTTACGTAACAGAAATACTTCAACGATCGGAATACTAATCGCAACGTTCCATCGAGCACGCGGCGGAATTGGCCGCTTAGCTAATTTGCTGGGACACACCTGTAACTGAATACTTAAGGATGGGGATAGGCAATTCGCTGCAAACAACGGTATCCAGAATTCTTTGTATATGAGTTTTCCATTTCTTTGGCCATTTTTTTGGAGAATTCTATAGTGCATGGCGTAATGCCCACCAAAGCAGCACTCGTATTTAGGCACAAATGTTTCTCATTTCTAAACAAACTTAGAAATGATGTTTGAATTCAATGTCGAACGGACAAACTAATTCACTTGGATGCAATAGTAATAGTTAGGGTGTTATTAATGCTCGTAACTATGCAATTTTCAATTTTTACAGACAACTTTTAAGAAACTGAAACAAATAAAAATCATACTAAATTCTATCGAATCTTATATTCTAGCATCTTTTTAATTATTTTAACCAAATATGCAGTACGATATAGATGTTTGTTTATATTTTCTGGCAATCTCAAAATATAAGCACTGAAGCATTTTTTACTAATTCCGACTTCCCTATTTTATTATAACACCTTACTTGTAGTTATCATGTTTTTCGCACTGTACATATATACGCTTATTACTTATATCTTTTATGTATATTTTTAAACGGTGACATTGCACATAAAAAACTGACAGTAATTGTTTTTCTTTACAATAAAATTTGTTAGATCCACTTTGTACAGTTTTTATGAAGAACGCTGGGGGTGTGCGGGTACCCAAGATTCCGGGTTCCGGTCGAACTTTGCTCAACTAGTCCGACTTGAGTATCCCTTTGGCTGTCGCGAATAGTACGTTGTTATATACATGACGTTGTATGTGACTTAGAATTTATACATTGTCAATGTTTAATAGTTAGTAAGGCTTAACTTCACTTCTGGGACTTAGAAATTTTTACCTTTTTTTCATATAATCTTGTAGAGTTTTAGGAGAAAATGCCAAAAATCCAAGTTTTAATGTTAGGAATTCACTGGTTCTAAAGTTATTCGTGTTTAAAGTTTAAACTTAAAGCAATTTTAAGCATGTTTGACAAGCTAACTTCACAGCCGGTCCTCACGCGTTGTTCTTATTTTCGGACAATCAGACATTTTCGGGTTGTTCGAGAATTCATATGATACGGGTCGAAATTCTCAAAAACCCGAGCCGAAGACTCGGGACCCTTAATTTCGGGAACTTGCACACCACTAAAGCACACTGTTCAAGATATTGAGATACATCTCGAGGAAGTCGAGAAGTCATCTTGTCTTGAAGTTCAATTTTGCGTCGCAGTGTCACATGACAAGTGAATTAATATGTCAGAACTGTATGTATAATATCTGTCTTTCGAAGTGACCCGTGCGATGGCCAACAGGGAAATAGACAATGATTGGCGATTTCCGGGTGAAACATCAGAATCGGGGACACGAGGAGAAGTGTCTCGTTAGTCGAGGAGAAATTTCGAAGTAGTGATTGTCGAGCAGAAGGCAGACGACGAGCGAACCAGAGAAAAAGAGATTAAAAGAAAAACAGAAACGTAACGTAGTCGTGTTCCTATCGTAAATCACCGACGAAAATACAATAATGCAAGAGAAAAGGCACTCTTTCTCGCGCCATAAACCAAATCGCATCACTTGACCCGGCTTGACCTCTTCGGGGGCCTTTTGTGCGACACATTTTCTTCGTTTTACACGTGTCTTTTTTTTTGCTTTTTTCCCTTCTCTTTTTTCACTCGTCGTTCTCGAGGAGGAGGCGCACCGGTTCGGTTCTTTAAACGGGCCTCCTCTTCGGGAATTCCTCAAGGTTCCTGATCCACAAGACAACGGGTTAGACGCGAGGAGATCCTGTCACCTCGCCATAGGGTGGCCTTGCCGTGGCCGCACAAAATAATCATATAACGTGCCTGACCGCATAGCTGCATACCATAATATGCTTCGTCCCAAGATTGGCGACCTTCTTTCCTTCTCGAACCATTGTCCCGATCGACACCGCTCGAAAATCGACAATCCTTTTTCCCGACGGTCCTTTTTGTCCACATTTATGACGCTTCAGAATGGATACCATTCAACGGCCTGCGACGCCTCTTTTTACCTTTTATTGATGACATTATTAACATCGTTTTTCTACTCGATAAGACTGAATCCAAAAAAGAAGGTGTTCGAGGTATCTTATTATTACAGTAGGATCTTGATTATCTTTTAGATAGCTCAATCTAAGGTCACCTATATGCAATACTATTTATGTATTGGACAAATTAACTCCCCGCCGTGGTGAAGATTCTGAATAGAGTCTAATAAATATGTATATGAACCCCTTCCCGTACTTTCACGAGTCTGACTCGAGATGAAGATTTTGGTACAAACGTAAATATCACGAGTGCGACTCGTGGACTGAAAATCTGCCAAATGTAAACATCACGAGTCAGAGTCGTGGAATGAAACAAATACAAATGACTATATCACAGGTATTTTCATTTCGGCTAGTATTGCAACTGTTTTCGGGCATTACTCTGGTCTGTTTACCGCGCATTGACCCCTACCGTTTGGGCCCGGATTTCGTCGAACTAAATGACACGGGAAGAGATTACTTTCCTTCAAACCGAAATAAAATTCTATTTTGTTGTAGTCGGTATACAGGGTGTCCCACGGTGCCATTCGATATAACTCCTGAACGGTATGTGACACGGTCTAAGAGTTGTTCATTTTTGCAACCTTGGACTTCCTCAAAGTCATTTCAAAGATGTATGCTGAACTTATTCTTTTTTCTGTACTTTTATAATATCAAAACAAAAATATAGCATTCCATTTGAGAAACACTAAGTTACCTTGAAATAATCTTGAAAAAATTGAGATAAATATTTTTTTGTCATTTTACATAGAAAATGGTGACAAAAGTTCCGCTACATCTTTGACCTATCACATACCGTTCAGGAGTTATATCGAACGGTACTTATCACGGAACACCCTGTATAAAAAGGTGGAGAAAACAGGCAATGAAACGATGAAGAAACGATTCTGAACGATGAAGAATTTCTAATTGCTATAACCACAAAATAAATGTTAGTGCAAGGGGTTGATAAAAATTTAATCTAGCATTATAACTGACAATGTGTAACTGTTCTAGTATTCGAACAGTTTCGCTGTTTAGTTCGGATAATCGAGGTGCTCGTATGTATAATAGGGGCGCATAGGTGCACATAGCAGAACTTTTCTCGCGTGCAGGGGAACATTCTTCATCTAATTAATTCGTCAAACACTGAGTAATTGAATGATGATTCTGATATTTTGGGTCAACATAGACCCGGGTTCCGTCGTCGCGTCGGAGGGTTAAAAGTGTAAAATTTTGAGTTGAAAGTTACGGTTCAGGTAAAGAGGTTGAAATTGTTTAGAATACATATACAAATGCAACAGGGGATGATGAAAAAACTTCAGAATGATTACTAAAACATGAAAATATATTAAATAACGATTTATTTTTCTTTTTTTTCTTTTCATTCATGGTATAGTAAGATGCAGGAGTTTGTAACAGCACAGTAATTCGGAATTTATTACGTCAATTTTCTCAGGGTGTGGAAAATTGAAATAAATATATTAGAATCATATCAAATATTATTTATAAATGATACTAAAATGTGTTTACGAAATTAGAGAATCAATTTGTGCACTTATATGTATAACATGTATATTGCCCAATTAATGTTTACTATTTCTATAACATTACGGAACAATTCTTTGATATATTTAAACACTGAAAATTCTAGTAATTCTAATCGCCATTTTAAAAAGACAGATAATAGTTTAACAATTCCATTTATTACTGTACATGCTATTACCTTTAACTATCATTCGTATTCTTTGTTTAGAAAAGCAAAAATTATTTTTGTTTAATAGATCACCAAGTATTTTTAAGTAACAGTTGAATAGAGAAAACTCGAAGCGTCTATTTAAGATTGACAGGTGAATATTTTTCACTATTACTATGTAATCGTCGAAAGGAAAAAAAGGTGCTGTCATAGTTTTCGATTTCTGCATAGCTGCATAATATCGTATAAAGCTTCTTCTCGCATTTCTATCATGTGACACAGTATCTTCCCGTTTGTGAAATGGTTGTTGTCAGCAAATACTAGAGAGAACAAAAAGTTATAAAAGATGTAACTGCATATTTGTCGTGGAATATGTTTTTTTTCGTCGAACGTCTTTTCTTTTACTTTTCTACCTCAACGACATAATATGAAAATTATTTATCGAATTTCATTTACATATTTATCGCCAGTATTTATGAATAATTATAATAGTAAACGACACGAGTTATTAATAACTTATTTATGAATTTTATACCAATGTCGCGTCTCAATCCATTACAGATTAGTAAAAGCACAGTGTAGAAGATATTTTGGCCGACTTTTTTAAAATGATTCTTCATGAATGTTCATTTTGTAGCAGAAATTGATAACTATCAATATACGACATAAACAATAACTTATTATAATGTAATCCATGTTTTAACATAATATGATAACGGGTTAAATTTTTACTTAGGGGACCACAAATTGTGGATTGCTCCTTTATATAATCCCGTCCATTTTTACGAGAAAATTACAAACATCAAAGTTTTAACGTTAAGAACTTACTGGTTCGAAACTTATGCGAGATTAAAGTTGAGTGATTTCAAGCGTTTTTGATAGGTAAGGGCGCCGCCATGTTGCAACACCACTTGAAATCGAACTACTAGTTTTGAACCAGTTAATTCCTAATGTTAAAACTTTGATTTTTGTAATTTTCTCGTAAAAGTGTACGGGATTGTATGTATAAAAAACAGTCCAAAATTTGTGATCCCCTAAGTTAAAGTTTAATTTGACTAGACTTTGTTTTAACGGTAAGTGCACCTACAAGTGTACTCTTATTAATTCCACAACAATTCCAAAAATATAGTTATGCTTGCGTCAAAAGCAGCGTAATGCAATATTTATATAATAAAAAAATATTTTGACCCCCTTGCCTGCCCATTTCCTTCTGTTGCGAATAACGCATTTGACGACGATTGTCTACATCTAATAACTGTAGATAAATGCACTAGTCGATATTGCTGCTTGTTACTTAAAGGATACCTCCCTGAGCTCTAAATACAAGTAGTGTCTAAAATTTTTTCACAGATAATTACCGAATGGGTAGTTCTAATTTTGGTGATACTTTCAGCTCTAGAAATAATAGAAGACTGTAAGAGTATTAATATATTATTTTCACTAAATTAAAATTATCAGTGAAAAGTATGAATTTATATTTAGCTCCTGAGTCTTGCAATTGCTGCAGAAACTTTTTATTTTGCATAAAGATCCAGAGTCTATTTACGTGTCCAAGCTGCATCAGGATAATCGAGTGCACATCGACGCGGCAGTTCTATAGAAAGCACGCTGAACGGTATTTATTCGCGGCGAGTTTTCCTAATAACAATTCGCGGCGGGTATCGCGCCGTGAGAATTAGCAGGATAAATAGATACGTTTCTCTAATTCCACGCGAAGGTTCGCAGTCTGGTAGCTCGCATCAAAACACAAATCAATGTCCGTCTCCCCTCGGCGGGGCACAACGTACTAATGGCGTTTCGCGTAGAACGGAGACTCCTTGCGATCCATACGTCCGCGTATATCTACGGCTCCCGCGACAAGTTATCTTTATGCACGTGACTCGAGATGTAAATTGGCTTCATAGAAACGACACTGGCGGCTACACTAATAAATATCTCTATTCCGTTTATCCGCGGCGCGTATCGTTTCATCCCTCTTTCCAACCTCTTCCTCGTCGCGTCGCTGTCCCCAGCCTCCAGTCCCACGGCATTGTATAATCGGCATTGTGCTTTGGACATCGTCCACCTAAGATACGGTTATGAATCAGTAACGTCGATGTACACAGTTTCGAATACCGCGCGAAGAATATTTAACCCCTTTGCGCAGAGACTTGGCGCATCTATACGGAACGCGTAGTCCTTTCTACTGGCACCGATGATATATGATAAGAAATTCTGAATCTTTCATTTGACCATTCCACAATTGATCGTGTCTGAAATGAATGTGTCGCGAATGAATTTGTAAAGAAGCTTTCATTCTTATTTTTTAACTTCTTAGCTACGGTACCGCCACTCTAATGGCTTTTCTCGATGTCAACTTTATCAACGGTATGCTATTACAGGGTTTCCCACAAAATGGCGTACTTCCTTGAAAGGGGTGATCTCTGAGGTTATTCGAAGTAACTTTTTCCTTTGCGAAAATGTTCTCGGCAGTTTTGTTAAAGAGTTATTAACGAAAAACGCTGACCAATCAAAGCGTATCTACGGTGCATAGATTCCGGCTCGGCATCACCAACGCCAGTGTCTGCTATAACCGCGCTTCGATTGGTCCGTGTTTTTAGTTGATAACTCCTTAACAAACTGCGAAGAGGATTTTCGTAAAGGAATAAGTAACTTTAAACGACCTCAAAAATATTTCTTCATATTGTATTATTCAAATTGTACACATATTAAGTTGTTAAAGTTAAAGTATTCAAGTGTAAGTTTATTTTAAGGCAAGTTTAACGAAAAATATAGCGGAGAAGATCATTTACCGATTTGGGTATATACATATGTATATCGTTATTGTGGACTTCGCATTTACGGGAGCAATCTCGTGTATACGCTGCAAAAAAAAAGTTTCCATGCATTTTTTTCAAACTGATGATACCTCACGTCGTGCGTATTATTTTTTTTTGTTTGTAATTGATTTAGCTGCTCGCCTTACAGATCAATTTTTTTACATAGTTTTAGTTGTGTTTTGGTTGTATCTCGCCTGCAAATAAATACAATTGCGTCAGTCGTTGTCGTCCCTACCAAAATAAATAATTTATCTTAAAAATTAGCAAAATAACAAATGCTTGAATTGCATATTCCGAAATTTCATTCTTTATTCGATAATTTATTCATAAAAAAAATGAAAACAAATTCAATGTGAAAATATGATTTTGGCGGAATAAATAAAAAAAATATTAAATGTCAATAAACTTCAACTTTTAAAATTTTTGAAACTCACGTAGCGTTAAATTTTAATGCTCAAAGCATCATTATTGTCTTTACCATAAAGTGCTTATTAGACTGTGGATATGTATGTAAATTTAAATTAGCTCAGACACCATAAGACACTATGTATGTTCATAAAACTATAGTCGTCTTCATTATTAGAAAGGATTTCTTCCTCTTGCCTACTACAGTGTCAGACAAAATGATAGAACGATCGAAATGTACATGTAGAAGTATATGTACATTTTACACGTCCTATATATTAGATACATCCACCAAAGTATCCATATGGAATTGCAAGTTTGCATCTTGTACACAAAAGAAGTTGAAGAAAGAAATGTAAACATGGGCTGATCTCTCGGTCAAAATGATAGAACTCGTGTAATATTTTCCATTATTATGTAATTTGGCAGTAGTCTGTCAGCAGATTTCACACAGTACGTTTATTTTTCAACAGAATAATTCTGCAATGCGTACCGTAAAGTGTTTTAAAGTTTATTTTAGTTCTAAAAATGTGACGTGTCTCGAGTGGCTCGCCCGTTCACTCGGCTTTCAGGGGTTATATACAGTAAGGAGGACCAAAGAAAAGCGATTTTTTAAGAATTTTTCCTGAGAAGACTTTTACATTTATTAATGTAAAAATTTGTACACATATTATGGTAACTTTTAACTGTATTTTACAATTTTTTATTTTTAAAAATAATAATTGTGAAAGCTGCTATAGCTGATCTCCAAAGCTCCTCTCGCCTTGCGGTAACCACGATATCTTTGGACTGGATCATCTAAAATGAAAAAACCAAACGGATTTCGTTAAAGTAATGTGTAATCTTGTAATTCTCGTATAATCTCGTATTAAAAGCGTGTTTAATTCAATTTCTAATCGCTTATTAGATGTTATACAGCGGAAACATGGTTTAACTACATTTTAATTTCGAATTCAAAAAAATATTTCAGTTCAAATAATTGTATTTTTTTGCTAATATTCTATCATTTTGTTCGACTAAAATTTAGGTTGCATAAAATGTATACCTATCCTATTATGATATATGAAATGTACAAATATATCAAATGTCCTACCATTTCGTCCGGCAGTGTACATGTTAGGGTTAGCTTAAGGAGATATTTTTTAACATCGTAGTGTAATTTATATTTTTCAGAATTACGAAAGCAGATGAAAATAATTGATAACAAATTATAAGATAATGTTTATGACCATAGGTAAACAGTATGGGGTGAGAAGAGAGTTTCAATTGAAAGATTTAATATTAAACGCGCAATATTAAAAATAATAGTGAAGTGAAAGCAATTGGTATGTATTGCTGGACAAAAACTATTCGATGATAAAAAATCAAATCTTTAGCCAGTAATCAAGAATTCATACAATTTATATTTGCTAAAATACTATAAATTGTTTTAAAATATCCGCCAATAATTAGTCCTCACAAATAGGAGGATGGTCGATTAGGCGTTGCAGAACAGTGGAAACGTTCTAATTTAGACAATCCTAATGACTTAAATGATTAATTTCGAATTTATTATTACAATCGTATTTGTGCAAAACAGAAACAGTAGATTAATTCGAAACCAAAAAAATAAATATTTTGAGAGAAAAAAATTAAATATCTCGAGTATAGTTGTCGCCGTATAGTGACTATTTGGATTTACTGTTGTGTAATGAGATGTCCTGCTTGTCGTGTCCAAAAATAGGAGTTATCATTTTGATTAGTTTTGTTGTTATAATTGTTACAGCTGTACAGATTTCTATTGTTCTGTGTAGCATAGTGTGTTATAGTTACAGTAGTGTCACATAGTGTAAATAGATCACACAGTGATTCGATCACATCACATAGTGATCACATAGTGGATCAAATAACACTGTCCAACACCAAAATCGTTTTGCAATACCTGTTGGGTGATTCTTATACACTTTGTCATCCTAAAACCAAATCTGAAAGCAGAATTGCTCCATCACCCAACGTTTTCGAAAAATTTTGGTTTTTGTAAAAATGCCGGATTTTGATTCAAAATGACGTGTTACGCAAAAACTAAACACACGAGAAAGTACAAGTTGGAGTCAGGAGATAGAGGGAAGTCTCCTCTACATACACATATAGTCAATTATATTTTTATGTACTTCCTAATAGTTGTAAATGGTTGTTAAAGTTTGAAAATGTGCCGACGCGGGTACTTTGTACGCTCTATTTTTGTATTTATGTGAAAAATCCTTTATCCAACGGGAATTTACTATGCAGGAATGCATTCTACAGACATTTCTGGTAAAGAAACCATTCACGAAAAGTATTTGGTTCCCTTAGTATACGAGAAGATTAAGAAAATAGTCATTGACAGCGTGTGCGCGACGTGTTCGCGCCACGCGGCCATTGCAGTCTTTTCTCGACTCGCCAGGGCCGTCGCTATGCGTAGTCGAGGTTGGTACCACTCAAGTATGTCTTTGCTTACTATGCTTAATTACATGTACGAACGCGTCGCGCATACACTGTCAATGACTATTTTCTTAATCTTCTCGTATATTAAGGGAGCCAAATACTTTTCGTGAATGGTTTCTTTACCAGAAGTGTTTGTAAAATGCATTCCTGTATAGTAAATTCCTTCTGGATAAAGTATTTTTCACATAAATACAAAAATAGAGCGTACAAAGTACCCGCCTCGGCACATTTTCAAACTTTAACAACCATTTACAACTATTAGGAAGTACATAAAAATATAATTGACTATATGTATATGTAGAGGAGAGTTCCCAAATTTGAACTTTCTCGCATGTTTAGCTTTTGCGTAACACGTCATTTTGTATCAAAATCCGGCATTTTTACAAAAACCAAAATTTTTCGAAAACGTTCCGTGATGGAGCAATTCTGCTTTCAGATTTGGTTTCAGGTTAACAAAGTGTATAAGAATCACCCAACAGGTATTGCAAAACTCGAAAAAAGTTGGATTTTGTTAGATAGTGTAATAGTATGTATCTCCTGGCCCATATATTCTCCTGGCTAGACACGTGTTTTGGACATACACTCATACACGAAAGTATTCGAACGCTTACAATTCTAATATTCAACTAATGAAATATGTATATTAAATTGAAGCATTTGATATAATATGACACATATAGCAAGGGATTGGTCTTAAGACTACATAAGTAAGATTAGACAATAATTCAACGATTTGTACCGTGTTTACACTACATTTATTGTAAACACGTACCAGAAGCGGCTCACAAAAGTATTCGAACTTTGAAGAACTAAGCATTTCCAACGATAATAGAATGTAACCAAATATTTCTCAGTTCACTAGCAGAGGGTCCCAGCGAAACAGTATTCAAAATTTTTGCCACAGTCTTCATTACTAATAATATAACAAAATGAATCGCAAGAAATCGGAAACAAGCAAGTCTGTCAGAGAATTAATAATAAATTGGCATAAGGAAGGCAAATCATATGGTGACATTGCACAACTTGTGAACAGAAGCAAGTCTACAATTCATTATATTGTGAAGAAATTTAATAAGCAAGGTAACATTGCTAATAAGTCCCGTTGTGGGCGTCCGAAAAAGTTAACTGGAAAAGAAGAAAGGACAATTATTCGAAAAAACAAACAAGATCCTTTCATTTCTGGATCACAATTGGCATCAGTGGTGGCTACGCAGTTTCAGAAAGAAGTGCATCCAGAATTGTGTCGCCGATCATAAAGAAATAACGGTTTACATGCACGAGTTCCAAGGAGAAAACCATTTATTAGCAAGAAAAATAAAGTTATACGTTTACAATTCACCGAAAAATTTATTTATAAAAATAATTCGTTCTGGGACACTGTGTTATTCTCTGATGAGAGTAAATTTAACGTTTTTGGTAGTGATGGACGTAAAAATGTCTGGAGAAAACAGAATACAGAATTAGAACCACGAAATCTACGGCCGACTATTAAACATAGCGGTGGATCTGTATTAGTTTGGGGCTGCATGGCACGCAGTGGAGTGGGAAATCTTGTGTTTATCGATGGAATAATGGACAAAACGAAGTACTTAAAATTTTTGCAGGAAAATTTAAAAGATAGTGTATCAAAATTAAATTTACCATGTAATTACTGGTTTCAATCGGACAATGATCCGAAGCACACCTCCAAAATAGTTAAAGAATGGATATTGTATAACGTTCCACACGTTTTACCACATCCACCGCAAAGTCCAGATTTAAACCCCATTGACCATTTATGGGATGAAGTAGAAAGAAGACTGAGAAATACAGTTATTACTTCGAAAGAAGCGTTAAAACGAAATATTACTGAAATATGGCAATCAATTGATTCAAATGTTACTTCTAAGTTAGTCCACTCAATGGAAAACCGACTTAGGGCCGTTATAAAAGCCAAAGGTGGGCCAACTTCCTATTAAAACTTTAAATTATTCAATTTAAATAATTATTAAATGTTCCGTTCGAATACTTTTGTGAGCCGCTTCTGGTACGTGTTTACAATAAATGTAGTGTAAAAACGGTATAAATTGTTGAATTATTGTCTAATCCTACTTATGTAGTCTTAAGACCCATCCCTTGCTATATGTGTCATATTACATCAAATGCTTCAATTTAACATACATATTTCATTAGTTGAATATTAGAATTGTAAGCGTTCGAATACTTTCGTGTATGAGTGTATATCGAGCAAACACTGTATTAATAGACCTTGGATCCTCATGCAAAATAAAAATTTTATGCATCAATTGTAAGAAACGGAAGCCAAACGAAATGGTCTTTCTTTCTTTAATCATTTCAGTAGGTTGAAAATAATACATTGATGTTCCTAAATTCTCTTAACCGCTGATACTATGTATTTTAAATTGGACCCCCCCCCCCCGCCCCTCCCCCATTTGCCTAAACGCATAAAATCTGCAGTCCCCATATTAGATAATACAAACATTTGACTGTAAACGATGAAAGGAAGTACAGTGCCTTGGAATAATTTCTTATGAAACTTTGATATGCACAAAAGATTTACCACGAGTTTCCAACGGTGCGTAGAAAGTCGACGTGTGTTTCCGTTGATACATCCGCCGTCGTATCCGCTTCGAATTATTCGATTCGCATCTTCAGTGAGTTTAGAGTCGAAGAGGTGCGCTTGTGTATCGTATAATTTCGATCTGAGCTAATGAGTTGTAAAATATTGAACAGGTTCGAGAGAAACGCATCTTTCACGCTCTGATTTACACTCGACGATAAATATTTCCTGTGCAATTATCTCGACTCGCGATTAAAGTTGTCGTAAAAAGCTTGTTTCCCTTCCCTACAATAATTTTTTTCTATTTTGCTATCTGTCACGGGTATTGATTATTATCGATCCCACTTGAATCGACATCTTAATAATTTATCCTGCAACAGGAGAAGCTCTCCGGCGAAAACAAAGTAAATACCTACGTCTCGTTTTAATATTTTTGTAATTTTAACATAACAATTATACGCGATAATTAAATTGAATTGAATATTTGAACTCACGGGATTTGCAAAATTTTGCTAACAATAAGTTTGGCAAGGGATCCAATTACCCTGGAGGTGGTAATTACTGTGCCTATATTAATTATACTTATTTTTAAGGTATAATAAATATTAAAAAATATATATAACATTATGTTAAAAAATTTAATATGTCATTTTAATAAATTAGAAATAACATTTAGAAATAACTAAAAATCAGAATGGTAAAGAGATCGCATAAAACTGAAGAAACGATTGTTTTGAATATTCTGTTTATCGTCTCTGTCAAATTATACTTTCAAATTGCTTGCACGATCATACTTCTTGGTTCATACTTACGCATCTTTCACTAACAAGCAGTATTTTTGCAAACGTAATTTCAGTACAAAACGACTCATTGTGTGGGGTGACAAATTTGAGTTAATTTTGTCTTTTTGTAAAACCAATAGTTCGGAGTGCATTGAAATACTCGAAAATTATTTGTTATCTTGTATTCGTGTGAGAAACCAAATTTCATGGACGTTTCAACAGGATAATATTCCAATACATAAAAGTCGAGCGGTGTGGTTCGAAACTTTTACTATGATATTATGGTACGACAGATTTATGCAAATAACCGGCAGTACTGAAACGTTTCAAAGCCGAAAGAAGCTATTATTCAATCCTGGAAGGCAATTAGCGATGAAATTTTGAATAAATTAGTTACAAGCACGCCTAGCCGTATGTTTTAATTAATACGTAAGAAAAGAGGTTCTACACATTCTTAAAATTCTTCATTTTCAGATGTTAAGATCCCTTCGAACACTTTGAACATCTTCCGTAAATGTAAGTTTATTTCGTCTTTCTTGTCATAGGTGACCTTCGTTGAAAATAAGTACTAAAACATAGCATTTTATCTAAAAAAAAAAAACAAACTAAGGTGACCTTCATATCTCTAAAACGACTCCACCTAGCAACAAAAAGTGTTGTCCCATGCAACTTTTGTTTCGAAAACTTTTCTACAACTATCGTACTTTCAGCCTGTATAATTTCTTTTTGACTCTACTCGCGTAATGCTATTAATATTTGGAAATCGTTGTATAAATGTTGAAAACTCTCCGAAATTTTAGTGGTACATAATTATACTCTAGGTACATACATATACGAATAATTAATAATTAATAAATAATTTGATTGATTGAACAATTTTTGGAGGTAGTAGAACCACCTTAATTTACGTTTGATCTGTTGCCGTTGAGTTCTGAATAACGTTTACAGCATACAGTGGGCGAAAATGCCTTTTTGGCGCTCTAAAATAATATCTTCTAAACCGTTAAAGACAATTGAATGTAATTTAATAGGTAAAAGGTCACTTTTATAATTTCAAATTGCAATAAAAACCAATTTGCATTAACACGGTGTGTATTAACACTTTGCCGTCCGCACGTTTCGTAAAAATTTATTCGCTTGGC